>ML366175.1:0-17840 GCA_005239505.1 Nicotiana paniculata | reverse complement strand
CCAATATATATATATATATATATATATTGGAAAGAGGAATCATTAAAAACTAAGTTTTCCTTCAAAATACATGATTTCCAAATATACTTCCCCAATAAATGACTTCCAAATATTATTTTCTACAAGATAAATGCTTTTCAAATATACCTTTGAAAAAAAGTCCTTTAGACATAATTATCTTCAAGGCAAATACTTTTTCAGCTATACTTTTCAAGGGCGAGACTATGCTAATTCTAGTCAAATAGGCAGTTTATGAAGGAAGATATAGCACGGCGGTAGAAAAGATAAAGTCTTCAGTTAAGTCAAATTACGATCAAATAAGCAACGAAGGAAAACTAAGCATGACATTTCTAATTTAAGCGGAAAGAGATGAACTAGCAATCGGAACTCAGATATAACAAATACAACTTCATACATAGGGAATATAAGGACCTAAGGATCCTAAAAGGACAACCTAGCTGCAAATAATTCTGAATACGCATTCGTCAACTCGCGTACGCGGGCCACAATCAACATAGAAGACTCAATCCTAACCTTGTTCCCCCACACAAGGTTAGGCAAGATACTTACCTCAACCGCTCAGACCAAACTTGAAATCATGTTCTTGCCACGTGTATCCGACTCTGAATGGCCCAAATCTATTCAATTCGATTGCATAATGTAAATATCACTTTAAGGAATCAATATAGCTAATAAATTCGAAGCTAATACACGAAATTAGAAAAAATTTCTAAAAAGTCCCTGTTGATACCCAATTTTTCCTCAAACTATTTTAAAATTTTCATATATATCTCCAAAATCACTCTTTATAATAACTAATATTTTTCATAATTTTTTATATTTTAATTAAATTCTTTTCCGATTTATTCAGTATGTCTATATTCAATAATTATTCATAAATTGTATTATAAATGATTTCAACATATTTTTCAGCTCAATATATCATTTTCAATCCTATTAGGATTAATTATTTCACAAATTAGCCAAATTGGAATTATTTCGCTATAATTACAACAATTTTTCAATTATAGCCTAATTGTACATTTTATGCCATTTTAATTCAATAGTTATTCATTTATATTTTCTATATTAATTAGTTATCTTAATTTCCCATATTTAGCCATAATTTCATTTTATATGATTATTAGTTATTGTTATTAATTATTTATCTAATTTTAATTGGTATTTAACAAACTAGCATTCTTTATTTAAAATCTAGCCTAATTAATCCGAACCCCCTAACCCAATTATTTAATCCAATAACCCAACCCAAACCTAAAATCCTACCCGGCCCAATCCCTCGGTCAATCTGAACCGTTGATTAATTCAAATAAATGGTCCAGATCCCCCTTACCATAATTAACCTAAGACTACCCCCCCCTCCCCCGTCTCTCATTCTCTCCCTCTCACTTCTGAGCCGTATCGCTCAACTCTCTCAACTCTCTCTCTTCCCTTCAACTCCCTCCAGTAGACCTGGCCCTTCTCCGGCCATCGCCCTGCTGGAATCTATGGCGATTCAAACACCTACCAGCCTTATGGCTCCCCCCTGAACGTGTGTCACTGTTTTGAGGCCTTCAAGTGAACTAGAGGCAGTCCACTCACCATCTGCGGTCTCATGCCATCTTTCTGGCTACCCATGGCCGTCCGAGTAAGATCTTTACACTTTCCGGTTAAAACCAGCAGTTTCGAGTTATTCTCTTCTCCTTTCTGGGCTCTCTTTGGAAACCCTAACTTTAAACCTCCCGATCCATTTAGATTTGTCACAGATCTATATGTATTCTGAGGTTTTTCCATGTTTTCCTCAAAGATCTTCTTATTTTCTGAAACGACTCTTCATTTCTCAAAACTAGGGTCTCATGATTCTTTTAAAAACAGTTCTTTCTCTAGTTTCTTAGTATTATTTCGTGATTTTATTATGTTTAAGCATTATTTGATCCGTTCTCTTTTTTTTTTATTCATTTTGACAAAAAAGCACCAAATTTCTGGGTTCAATATGCAAATCTGAGTTTATTTTGCAACGTTGTTTACCCATTATAGCATGACTACCTTGCTTGTGTGTATACTCTATGTGTTTTTGTGATTTCTTTCTCTATAATTACTGATTAGGGTTTCTGATTCTTTGTCGCTTCTTCCTAGACTATGATTATCTATGGGTTCCTTTAATTACCTGTTATTTTCTAATATGTATCCCTAATTTCGTGATTAGAGTTTTTTATTTTTGCTTAATATGTATTACTCCAGTATGGTTTGACCATTTTTGAATCTCTGAATAAGTACGATTATTGCTTTAATGATTTTACACCATACTCTTTACTGATTTTCGAGTATTTTCCTTTGAGTAACACTAATTTCCCGTGATTGATTTCCTTTAATTGATTTCCTGTGATAATATTTTTTACGACCTTTAGTTACTTCTTGCCTTATTACATGACTGATTTTACTATCAATTGATTCTTATAGTAGTGTTTTAATTAAAACCTTATGAACCTGACCCCAATTTCCTACTCTGAGCTTACTATGTTTGAAATCTTTCCTTATTTGTTATACACGATTCCTTTTCTTACTTGTTACATGTTCTGACCGTTTGAAATTTAACTCCCTTAATTAGGGGAGTACTAGTACTGATTTTGCAACTAATTGATTCTTTGAGTTCCATAATTACTGGGTTGTTTAATTATTACCTTATTTTCACCTAGTTTCAAACTTACTCTATTCATTCCATGGCACACGGACACGAATTGATCTGTTCAAATCTCTCTCACACAATTAAAAAAACTCTCTGCTCTCTCTCTTTTGTGCTAGTTACTACTATTCTAAGTTAGCCGGCTACAAGCCAAGGCTAACTATTGTGCATCTCCTACTTCCTGTTTGTGTTACTGCTTTCTTCACTTTACTGGTATGTTCTAATCTAGATTTCAGTCCTCAAACCAACATGTTTCTATTACTGTTGTAATTTAGTATGTTTCTAATTTGCTTTTACTTATTATTCAACATGTATCTAGGATCCTGAACTCCATTCACATGTTAAGTTAGGCTTTACTTGTTTATGACCAGCATGTTTCTGTATACTTATCACCTAGTTCTTACGTGAATCTCCATGCCTATGACTGGTACATTAGTTTAATCATGGTCTTAGTTGTTTTGGTGTTAATCTAAACCCTTAGGAGCTTCTGATTGCATGCCTATATGTGTGTCTGCCTGCTACATGTTTGCCCTCACATGCTCTGTATTTGTCCCTCATATCCCATTACCACTATTTGTGATGGTTCGATTATCCCTGGTCCTTTGTGTGATGTTGAACTTCTATTCCAATCAAATTTCCCTCTTCAAAATTGTTCTCTTACTTACCCTTTCCCAAAATTGTTTTCTTACTTAAACCCTTTTAAAAAATAAAAAGCACTTTCACATATACTCTTATAAATCTAGGTTCTGCCCCTTCTGTATGAGCATTGCCTTGGGACCCTTGATCTCCATCTGAACTCTGACACATAGAGACTGGCCATTCTACATTGCACTTACTCTATTTTGGAGATGAAATATAGGTATGAGCACTACCCGGGAGCCCTTGAGGTCCTTAGGGAACTCTAACACACCCGGATTATGAGAAGCTTATGAAATAATACCTGGCATTGAGGACTTGGAGACTTGAGCCTATTCTGTAGGCTCCCAATAGTTAACTTCTTATTTTCCTTCTATTTCAGTTGTGTAATTCGTATTCAATGGCCTGTAATAAATAATTATAACAACTCTGGGTTCGGATATTTAAAAATAGGTAGGTGATATGCATGTTGTCGTATAATTAAGGGCAGAGACCATGTTTCTAGTTTTATTATCTCTCTATGCGCAATAACACCCATGTCTAGGTGCACCATGCCATGCATTAGATAGCATGCTACTTAGGATGTATGTGTATTCAGCATCTCATTTACGGTAAGAAATCCTGCCTATAGGATAAACAGTAAAATAAGTTGCTATTACGTGATTCTGCCCATGTTCTGAAATTTCACTAGAAGTACTGTCTTAGGATAAATAAGCTGTAATCATGCCTCATCATGCTATGCACGTAGAGATCCTGTTTTAGGTAAACAACGATTAAAATCTGTCACTTATGCTATTCCTAAAACTGTGCATAATGCTATGATTCTATGTGTATTTAGAAATCCTGTTTAAGTTATTACACATCACGCTGCATTAGATGTCATGCTATAGGATCGTATCTATTTAACTTCATTCAGTCTAAACACAGAACAGTCCTCTGTTCTCAGCAACTGGTAATTAGTCTTTGTACATCTTTGACACCTAGAATCTCATGTTATTAGCTATAAACAACCTAGAGTCATTCAAAAATCTGAATAATTGTTGCATGTTATCCAACACTTAGGCAAACCTTAGGTAATTAACTTAAAAAAGATAAAATCAAAACTGTCTTTGTGATCATGTTTAACTGTCAGCATGCTTAAAACCAGTAGGCAAGCCTGATTAAGACTTCCTCTCTGAGTTTTGCGATAATCTGTCTTTGTGTTATCACCTAGATACCATGCTTTAGGATTCTGAATTAAGATGGACCTTAATTGTGTATGATACATGCTGCTTATGTGTACTGTGTGTGGAGGAATATTTGAGCCTTTATTTGTTTTCTATGCTTTCCTTTATCTGCAGTCCTACTTGTTTTGTTATTTTTCGCCTTCGAATTTTACCTTTAAAACCTGAGGTTCTGCCTAGCACCTCCTTTAGGATAGGAGTCCTAATTTCCTCCGGGACTAATAGGAAGGGACGAGTAACAGCATGCAATAGAGGTCGGTACCAAAACTCATTTTAATAACCTTACGGGTGGGAAGGGTAGAATATGGATATGATGACCGATGCGCTAATACCACGTGTAGCCCCTCTTCGAGAAGTGATTATCGGGTATTGCATTGATGTGATCCATATTATTATAAACCTAGGACACCTTTATATTCTAGCTCATAATTCCTTTTCAAAAGCTAATCTTCTTTACTGTTTTCCAACATCTACATGCTTAAGACTTAAATCTCCTCTTATTTGAGCCTTTACTTGTTATTTGCTAGTTGTACAAATTCACGAAATCATTTGTCCGGGAACCATACTTGTGGATCCTGAGGGGTGCCTAACACCTTCCCCTTAGGATAATTTCAAGCCCTTACCCGAATCTCTGGTTAGCAACGTAGTTATAATTGAACCCCTTGGGTGCCCTAACGCACCGTTAAAATCGTTAGGTGGTGACTCTTCAAAATATCCTAACCTCTTTCCCAAAAGGAACGAGTTGTCCCAACCAATGTCATAAACCCGATCTCCTCGAGGAAAAAGGGGGGCGCGACAGCATGGCGACTCTGCTAGGGATATCCAGGCTTTTACCATTTCAAACTGTTTCGCAAATTTGTGCCTTTATTTTAAATACTTGCACCCTTTCCTATTCCGTATACATGCAATTAATTGTTTACTTCGGGTATCTACTTTTCTTAAAAAATGAAACTGACATGTCTCTTTGTTTCCTTTTGTAACTGCTTTAAATTATTAATATCGTTTTTACCGCTTTCTTTAACGTGCAAATACGTGACAACTTGTTTTAATACTTATTATTTCATAAATCATGCTCAACATTCGTACTCCACTTGTGCCAAACAAAATACTACAGAAACGCTTGATGAGTGGTTGCGCCCTTCCTATATTATCACCCACTAAATTTGGAAAGGCTTGTTTGCGGTAAAACTAGTCGATCAACGGTGCAATCAACGGTTCCGTGCCTTTCCCCCTTGAGTTGTCCGCTCAAGGGTACTGGTCTAAAACCCCAAAGAAACCTTACTTTGTTGCACTATTGCATGCATCATGGTCAAACGTAGTCAAGCTAAAGTGTCGTCCGCACGATAGTTTTTAAGATAGCCTTATCCAAAAGTCCACCGGGTTTCCCTATACCCAAACAGACGCCCTCACGTTTTGTGCATTTATTTGGAGAACTAAATGCTTCCTGCTAATTATTGACGATAAATAGTCGAGTCCGGTTAGGTTAAGGGCCTAACCTTATTTTCTTTGCAGAAAAAATGAGGCACGAAGTCCCCAGATTCGGCATGGTCTCCAACATCCACCTAAGACTGTTGAGTTGGTGGGAGGATCTGCACTCTAGCGATAAAGCTATCATCAGGAAACACTTGGGTAGATGTCAAATCTGTTACGATGTTCTCAAGAGGGTGAGAACTCTAATATCTGTGTGGTTCGAGTACCAGGTGTTCATTCCTAGTCAATTCCATGGTGTCTTGTTGTTGTGGAGCAGGATCAGGGCCAAGTTGCATATGTTGAATTCCCCCTATCATGTTTGGGGTAGTTGAACCTGGTCCATCACCTGTTCCACCTTCCATGTTTGCTTCAATGTGATCACTGCTTCTCACCAATCCAAGCTCCACATCTTCAGGTTCCTGTCTCTCAGCAAGAATGTTAGTTTCATCAAAGACAACATGTATACTTTCTTATACACACATAGTTCTTTCATTATACACTTTATAAGCTTTCCTATGTGAGAAATATCAGAAGAATACTCCCTCATCACTTCTGGGGTCAAATTTTCCTAGGGAATCTCTACCATTATTATGCACAAAACACCTGCATCCAAAAGACCTAAAGTGGGATATGTTGGGCTTTCTCCCTTTAATTAATTCATAGGGAGTTTTCTCTACCAGAGGTGTGGTCATGCATCTATTAATAATGTAAAAAGCAGTGTTTATTACTTTAGCCCAGAAGATGTGAGGTAGTTTGCTAGATAGAAGCATGGTTCTTGCCATGTCTTCAAGAGTTCTATTTTTCCTTTCAACAACCCCATTTTGCTGTGGGGTTCTAGGAGCAGAAAAGTTATGATTGACACTATGTTCATCACAGAACTCAGCAAACTTAGCATTCTCAAACTCAGTACCATGATCAAATCTTATTGATTCTAGTTGATGTCCTAATTGATATTGAGTTTCCTTGACAAATGAGGTGAACATATCAAATGCTTCATCCTTAGATGCCAGGAATAAGGTCCGGGTGAACCTTCAATAATCATCAACTAGCACCATCACATATATCTTAACACCTCTACTCAGAGTTCTCATAGGACCACACAGATCCATATGAACCAGTTCCACCGTCCTGGTGGTACTGACTATTTTCTTACTTTTGAAAGAGGACCTTACCTGCTTCCCCCTGGAACATGCCTCCCAAACTTTGTCCTCCTTGAACTTAATGTTAGGAAGTCCTACCACTAAATCCTTAGAGACTAGTTTATTAAGCTGAGTCAGACTCACATGACCAAGTCGTTTGTGCCACAGGAGGGGATCACTGTCCAACACCCTTAGGCAGGTGAGTTCATTTTCAGACAGTATGGACAAGTCTGTGACATAGATGTTATTCATTCTTTTTCCCTGCAAAATAATCTTGTCAGTAAGCAGGTTAATCACAAAACATTTTGTGGAAGTAAAAGCCACGAGGTTACCTCTTTCACACAGTTGTGATACACTGATCAGGCTATATTTCAAGTCATCTATTAGATACACATGTTCAATGAATCGTGTATCATCCTTACCTACCTTACCAACCCCAATAATTTCACCTTTCTTTCCGTTTCCAAATGAGACATTTCCTCCTTTGAGACTTTCAAATGAAAGGAACTGTTCCATGTTCCCTGTCATATGCTTTGAGCAACAACTATCCAAATACCAAATTTGGCTGCCTCCTCTCACTTGAACCTACAAAAGAATCAGGGATTAGTTTTAAGAACCCAAACTAGTTTGGGTCCTTTTCTATGAGAGAATGGATAAACCAATTTTTTTCTCGCCCAATTTGGTAGCCAGTTTTTCCTTTTTACAAACCTCTCATTTTTCCGACTGGCCTGCTCTTTTGCAGTACACTTATATTTGTAGTGCCCAGTCTTACCACAATGGGTGCAGATTTTATTCTCAGGGAGAGTGAGATACTTTCTTTTGGGATCCCACTTGGGCAATTGACATCCAAATCCAATCCCTCTCCGGTTGCTACTATAATATTCCTGAAGCCATATCAGGGCATCAGAGGATTTATTGCATTTACAAGTTCGATCTAGTTCATGTTTGACTTTGCCAAGTTCTTCATTAAGAGTTCTTATCTGTTCATCCTTGGCATACAACTTATCTTTTAGTTTTCCCACGTTTTCTTCTAACATGATATGAGAATAATCAATAACTTTTTTACTGGATCCTAGCTTTAGCTTTAAGTTTTCAAATTTTAGTTCTAGAATCTCAGTTTCAAGTGGATGAACCTGTTCAACAAGACAGTGTTTTTCTTTTCAGATTTACTGACTCTGATTTCTAGGTTCATGCACTTTGCTTTTAGCATTGCACATTCTTTAGATAGTTGATCCTTCTCTTTGGTTTTTTCCTCAGACTCATCTATGAACTCAAGTAGCAACTCAGAGAGTTTTTCCGTAGATAGGAACTTTACTTTGTTTTTAAGATGGGAGATACTTACCTCTGGTTCTTCATGTTATTCCTCATCAGATTCTCCAATTTCCATAAGTGCCTTATCTTCAGTCTCCCCATCTTCTGATTCCTCATCTGAACTTTCCCCCCAAGAAGCAACCATAGCCTTTGTTGTGGTTTCTTGGGTTGGACCTGTTCCTTCTTCCTGTTCCATCTTTCATATCTCTCATTTTCCCATTCTACTTCTCACTGAGAACAGTTTTGGATGAGATGATCAGTCTTACCACATTTGTAGCATTCCTCGTTGGTTGGCCTTTCTGGAGCTTTTGCTTTGTTGTACCTCCTCTAGAGATGCCCTTCTTTATCATGAGAAAGTTTCTAAATTCTTTGATAATCATGGCCATCTCATCATCCTCCAGATATGATCCCTAGTGATTCTTAGTGCTAGACTCCTCTCCTTCTTTGGACCATCCATCTTCATTGTCTGCCTTTTGAGTTCATAGGCAGTGAGGTTTCCAATCAGCTCATCCAATCTCAGGGTTGCCATGTTTTTGGATTCCTGGATAGTAGTGACTTTGCTTTCCTAGGAAATAGGCAAGACCCTTGTCAGGATCTTCTCAACCTTGTCCTCTTCAAGAATGACTCTTCCAAGAGACTTTAGTTCATTAGTCAAGGTTGTGAATCTTGTGTACATCTCTTGGATAGTCTCTCCTTCTTTCATAGTGAAGTTTTCATACTGAGAGTATAGTAGAGTACCTCTTGACCTTTTTACCTGAGGTGTTCCTTCGTAGGATACTTGGAAGGTATCCCAGATCTCTTTGGCAGTGGTGCAGCTTTGTATTATGTTGTACTCGTCTAGACCTAGTCCATACACTAGCCACTTTGTGGCCTTTGCATTCTTCTCTCATTTCTTCAGATCCTTAGCAGTGCAGTCAGCTCTAGTCTTTGGTACATCTATCCCTTCAGCAATCTTCATCATGGTATCTATAGGACCATCAGGGACTATGTCCCAGAGTTCATAGTCTTCTCCAATCAGGTGGTCCTTCATCCTGTTTTTCCACCAAGAGTAATACTGGCCATTGAAGAGTGGTGGCCTTGCAGTTGATTGACCTTCCCAGTTTCCAGGTGGTGCACTCATCTTGATCTTCTCCAAGGTGTTAGCCTTTCAAGGATAACCTACTCTGATACCAATTGATGTTTTAGACGTCAATACCACACAAGAAGATAGGTTACTTTTTGTGGTACCCAATTTTTGAGTGTTGTCTCTCTAGAAGAACCTGGTTCTTCTTGGTGTTCCAATTTCTACTATTGCGGAATAATAAAAGAAGTAATGTAAAAACACAAAGATTTTTACGTGGAAAACGCCTGGCTCAAAAGGTGAAAAAAACCACGACCTACTCCTTAGCAGGATTTTCTCAAACTCTTCACTAAAACTCTGAGCCAAACGGACTTACAAAATAAACTCTTTTGTAATCCTAGGACTAACTCTAATCCCTTTGTAGTAACTAGCCCATAGATAATTTCTACAAGCTTCAAGTTAAATCTAACTTAACAATACGTACCTATTACAATTGCTTCTATAAAAGCTGAAAAGATACAATATTAAAACTCCTACTACAATCAACTAGACTTAATGATACAATATTAAATCTAACTTAACAATACGTACCTATTACAATTGCTTCTATAAAAGCTGAAAAGATACAATATTAAAACTCCTACTACAATCAACTAGACTTAATGATACAATATTAAATCTAACTTAACAATACGTACCTATTACAATCGCACAATAATTCTGCTTGCAAAATTTCTGGGAATTTTGCTTTCAGCTCTTGATACACTTCTGCACTTGTGCGTTCTTAATTCAAGCAAGAATACTTCAATTACTTATAAATTCAGTTGTGGAGTTTGTCATTCAGTTCTGGTACAATTCTACCTGGGAGAACAAGTTCGTATTAAAATCAACTTCCTTCCTTCGTTACACTGTCCTTGCTGAATTCAACTTCTATTCTCTTCTCAATTTGCAACTTTTTCGCATTAGAATACACTCTCCTTATTCATTGATACTTCACAATCGCATTCATCTCCTATGCGTATAAGGTTTGTGTGTCAACGCGTCAGGTCAAGTATGTGTACTCTGATGGACCTGGTTCAATTGGTCAGACATTTTTCAATCCTTAAAACTATGCAGTGACTTGGGTCAACACTAGTCACAACCCTAAGTGATAAGAATATGGAGTTTAGAAAAAGAAAGAAAAGTTTCCTTAATCTTTAAGCACAAGGATCCCCTCTTGTTGTTTTCTTTCTCGACTTGGAAACCAAATGNAAATAAAGAAACAAAAAAGACGGAAAATTAAAGATAGATTGAATTCAAGAAAGAGTTTCTTGAATTCAAGAAGTCTATTCTTGGAGTTGAATCTTAACAACAACAATTATCTAACAAAGAACTAATCACCTTTGGTAGAGACTTAAAAACAAGAAATAGATTGTGATACCCGACCCTTTAGAATAACAAGAACAACAATAATCCTAAACTTATCACCTTTGTTGAATACCTAGAAGTGACCTAAGATTTCGAAAGAATTTAATCTTACCACCTAAAGTTGAGTCTTGAAGGTTGAAGAATAAATCCAAGAGTAGCCACACACAAGAGTGCAAGAAAAATCTCACAATCATTTCTCTTAGTGTCAACATAGGAATGGGTAAGTTCTGATAGAGCTAGGTTCCGGGTATTCGTACCATTTTTTCTTATAGGTTACTCTTTGAACTCAACATTAAAGCACTGGAAGTGAATCGCTATTCTCTTTCTAAAAGGATGGGGATTTAGGTCTATTGATTATGTCTGATTTGCTGAGGCTAGCTTGACTTCACTCACTTCATAGAGAAACATCGTCGTCCATCAACCTACAGAAAGAAAGAGCATGTCCGGCGCCTGCCCTAAATGAAGTAGCTTTTCCTGCCCCTGTCGTCCCCTTTCCATATCAAGAAGATGATATCATTGGGGGCGCCCTTAAAATGCGTTGTGAAGAGAGATCGAAGACGAAGATTTTTTGATGCAATGCTTACCTAACTAGCCCTAAAGGTAACTTAAAATCCTCAAGCCCTTCTAGATACGTTTTCTCGGGATTTTTGCTTTCATTTGAGTGCCCCCCGAGCTGCGAAACTAACAAGTCTATTAGAAATTCGAATTAGCACCTTTTACACCAGTTTTCAAGTGGATGAGATCGGTCGAGTGGTCTTAGTTGGAGATGGAATTGCACGTGTTTATGGATTGAACGGGATTCAAGCTGGGGAAATGGTTGAATTTGCCAGTGGTGTGAAAGGAGGTCTAATAGAGTTGGGCTTTCTTAGTACATTGCCTTTCATTATCAATTTGTCATTTTACAGCCCGAAATTACCTGATGTTCGCACTACTAATAAGGGTGGAGGAATGGGCATACGCTGGTACGATAAGCCAGGGAAAAACAAACACCGCTTGGTTTTGACACTCAAGAAACCCTCCCACCTAAAGAAGATCGATGCAAAGGTTAGATTTCACCACCTCTATCTACCCAAATAGTACTATTTGATCTAAAAAATCCAACCTGGAAACTTTCTCTCCCCCAGAAAACCATATATCCCCAAGCCCCTTTACTAGGTTGGGCGGCTGGACCGGGGGTTACCCGCGATTAGTAATGGCAAAGTCCCCAGAGATTCTGTAGAGGAGATAGAGCTGGTAAAGATGACTAGCAGAAGCCTCAACAGAGGAAGAATTCCGCACGAGATAACAAGGGACGTTAAGGAGGACGTGGTAGAGGTGATAACCGTCACATGTGAAACGCCTTGAGTGGATGGATAATTACGGCGATCCTTCATAATCTTACTAAAGTACTACTCCTCTTACTATAGGATGCTTACCTAGCCAACTCTTAGATCTAACTCTACCCAAACTTTGGAAAATAAGTCAAATCTCCAGATCAAGAGGTTGAGGTCTAAACTCCGGCAGAGAATATGTGCCAAGGGTCTTTGATTTCATTCTCCTGAAGATAGGAATCAAACGTGAGCAAGAGAGGCCAAGCGGTGACAATCGAGATGTTGTCACTGAGCATTCCTAGTCACACGTGTAAGCCAATTGTTATTCAATTTCAATAAATAAAATCAGTTAAGCCAAAATGAAATAAAAACTGAGTGCGGAATAACATCAATTCCCATAATATCTACTACAATCAAGATCTGGAGTCACAGCTCACGAGCTTCTATGATTTTTTACAAACAGAGTCTGAAAGAAACACAATTATTTTGAATGAAAAGAAACAGTAAAATAGGGAAAATAGAAGGGACTTCATGCTTTGCCGACGCCAGCAGATCTACCTCGAGTCCCATATGAGAAAATTCAAGCTGAAACGCCTCACGAACATCTGGGACCAATGCCAAAATCTACACAAGAAGTGCAGAGTGTCGTATGAGTACAACCGGCCCCATGTACTCTGTAAGTGTCAATCCTAACCTCGACGAAGTAGTGACGAGGCTAAGGCAGGTCACTCACACTACAACCTATACGCAGTATATAATAAAGATGAAAAAGGAAATACAGAACGAAATAAGGCAGTCAATTGAAAATAATAGCTACAACCTCAAGATATAAGCCAATGACGTTCAGAATTACCAATCCTCAGAGTTCAGATGAAAATACAAAAAAAAATTAACACAGCTCAAGGAAATAGAAACACAAAGATTGTGGTGACGCACAACCCGATCCCACCATACATCACATAATCCTCCCTTATTTCACCGTAGCAACAATAAATAGTATGTATATATATTGTGGCGTGCAACCCGATCCCACCATATAACAATATCAATGTTATATTTCACCCTTGTTTCACCGCAACACTCCATCCTTATTCCACCTGTTGCAGCGTGCAAACAGATCCCATCGTACAGTACAAATTCAACTTTATTCCACCATATCAATCCACCCTTATTTCACCTATTGTGGCGTGCAACCCGATGTCGCCATATCAGTACCAAATACTCAATGTGCATAGTCAAATTAACAATTCAAACCACGAAAACCTTTATAATCAATAAATACCAAACTGAACCAAAAAGGGTTGTACAACATAGGAATCTACATAAGTAATACTACACAACAAGACCAGTCCAGTAATTGACAGTTAAAAGCCGCAAAAATGTCAGTTTAAGCAAATAGCAGGGAATCATGAAACTGTGAAAAGATCTAACATCATTAATAGGAGAAGATATTGATTAACAGGTAGCAAGTAAGCATGGAATGCATTTAGGGAATATAACATTTAAGGAAGGGAAGGAGATAATTAAAGAACAACGGAAAAATCAGGGAAAACAAGAAATTTGGCGGCATATAATCACTCGTCACCTCGCATATACACCGTTCACATGGAATTCACATAGCACATAGTCTGAGGGTTCCTAATTCCCTCAAGTCAAGGTTAGACTCAACACTTACCTCGCTCAAAGATCACTCAAAGCTCAACCACATCTTTTCCTTTTAAACAAGCCTCCAAACCAACAATATCTAGCAAATTACCAACCAAACGACTAAAAATAAACATTAGGAATTACCCACGATTGCGAAAGATTCAATTTAGGTCATTATTGAAAAAGTCAACAAAAGATAACTCCCGGGCCCGCTTGGTCCATAACCGAAATTCGGACCAAAACCCGATTACCCACTCACCCCTCGAGCCCAGTTATGTAATTTTTTTGGAAATTCGAGCTCAATTTGCGGTCTAAATCCCAATTTTACAAAAAACCATAATTCTACCAAAACCCCCAACTTCCAACATGAAAAACTATACTTTAGGTTAAAATCTTATGAAATGTAATGAAAGATTGAAATAAAATAGGTTAGAATCACTTATCAATGAATTGGGGAATAAGAGTTCTTTAAAAAATCGTCTCTAGGATTTTCTAATTTTGAAAATTTGAAGAATGAACAAAAATCCCATAAAGTTCAGATTTTACCTAGCTGCAGGTGTCGAAGTTGCGACCTGGGGTTCGCAATTGCGGACCCTGCAAATGCGAGAAGCTCTTCGTAATTGCGAAGTCTTAACATTTCTGCTGCCTTCGCAAATGTGAACAAATTTTCCGCAAATGCTAACCTGAGGGGATCGTAATTGTGACCCCACTCTTTGCAAATGCGAAAAATCCACCCTATCCCACTACTCACAAATGTGATGGTTTCTTCGCAAATGCGAGGCTCAACATTCTCACAATTACGAAGTCTGTAGACCTAATGCACCAACAGTTCATTTAAGTTCAAAAACACTATGTATCCTATCTGAAACTCACTCGAGCCCTCGGGGCTCTAAACCAAATATGCACATAAATCTATATACAAACTTGCTCGCACAATCAAATCACCAAAATAACACCTAGAACAATGAATTTAGCATCAAATCAAAGGAAATTTTCAAGAAAACTCATGAACATCTATTTTAACAATCGGACGTTCGAATCACGTCAAACCAACTTTGTTTCTCACCAAATTTGACAAACAAGTCATAAATATAGCAATGAACCTATACCAGGCTCCGAAACCAAAATACGGACCAAGTATCCACAAATTCAAACGTCAGTCAATTCTTTCAAATCATTAAAGACTTTTAGTTTTTGACAAAAATCAATAACTTCGATTCCGGGCATACGCCCAGGTCCCAAATCATGATACGGACCCACGAGCACTGTCGAAACACAGATATTTGTTCGCTCAAAATATTGACCGAAGTCAACTTAAATGAATTTTAAGGAAAAATTTCATATTTTATCAGTTTTTAACATGAAAGCCTTCTGAAAAAAATACTCGAACTGTGCACGTAAATCGATAAAGGCTTAAATAAGCTACTAGAGGCTTCTAACACAAAATTAAGTTCTAAAACTCTAGATGACCTATAGGGTCATCACGATCTCATAAAGAAATCCATGATTTAATCAATCCTAAGATTCATGAGGAAATCACTGAGCTTGAGACTCAAGAAAACAAGGAACTATCAATAAGTCCAATCGATATTGAGATGAATTTGAATCGATTATTGTGGTGTATTATGTCTTTGCGTATAATATTGCATCTAGCATTATGCAAGATAGTAAGGATCTTGAACCTCAGTCTCTTGGAGAATGTAGACGAAGATGTGATTGGCCAAAATTGGGAGAAGCAATCCAATTAGAGTTGAATTCACTTGCGAAACGTGAAGTTTTTGGGCATGTGGTTTAAACACCTAATGGTGTTAAGCCTGTTGGCTGTAAATGGGTCTTTGTAGGTAAGATGAATGAGAAGAATAAGGTACAAAGATATAAGGCACGCCTTGTTGCATATGGATTTTTACAAAGGCCCCGTGTCGATTATGAAGAGACATATTCACATGTTATGGATACAATAATGTTTCGTTATCTCATTAATTTTGTTGTTCATAAAAAGCTTGACATGCATTTAATGAAGGTGATTAAGCATACCTTATCGAATAAGCGATCAATCGTGGCTACTTCATCTAATCATACTGAGATAATTGTTATTCATGAAGCAAGTCGAGAATGTGTGTGGTTAAGGTATATCATACATCTTATTAGAGAAGAACGTGGTTTGAAGTGTGACAACTACCCACGATTTTATATGAAGACAATGCAACATGCATAGCCCAATTGATTGGAGGATTCACAGAAGGAGATAGGACAAAACACATTTCACCAAAATTATTTTTCACACATGATCTTCAAAAGAATGGTGATATCAATGTGCAACATATTCGTTCAAGTGATAATATGGCTAGTTTGTTCACCAAATATCTACCGACATCAACCGTCAAGAAGCTAGTGTACAAGATTAAGATGCGAAGACTCAAGAATGTGAGTTGATGCTCTCATTGGGGGGAGTTAATATGCGTTGTACTCTTTTTTCATTATAAAATTTTGTCCCAAAGGTTTTTTCTTGCAAGGTTTTTTAACGAGACAACTAAAAAGCATATTTCTAAACAAGTGTACTCTTTTTCTTTCACTAGAATTTTTTTCGCTAGATTTTATTTTAGTTAAGATTTTAACGTGGCACATTATCCGTTGAATAAGGGGGAGTGTTATAAATAGAATTATATTCTAGGTGAATGTCTATCTTTTACAGAGTTTGTTACTTTGTGGTTAAGTCATTTTTTATTATAAATAGAGAGGCTTTATCCCATTGTAATTCATCTCAAAATTAATATAATTCTCTCTTTCTTTGCAATATTCTTCTTTTCTTTATGGTTTTATTTCAATTTCAAATTAAAATATTTCTTTTTTTAAAAAAAAAAAACTAAGGCCCCTCATAATTTAGCTTTAGGCCATAAAATTCATCGGCCCGGCCCCGAATTAAACCGACTAAACAAGATGTTATGTATTTTATTTCATTGATTCTCGTTTATTATAATTACAAAAATCTCAAAAATAAATTAAAGCAGAAAAGGAAAAATAGAGATCAACTTAATTAAATGCATTTACTGATCTGACAAAATCAAATAAGTATTTAATAAATTCACCATAAATAGATGATCTCCATTTAGTACTTTTTGTTAAGAGCCTGACCCGGCGTCGCTGGACCTTTTCCCTGTGGACCCTCCGGATTCGTCATTCGATCGAAGCAGCAGAAGGTTCTTAGTTGTTTACTTGTATAAGTAATTTTTTTCCAATAACCGTTGAATCATTTTAGGTTAATCCAATAAAGAAAGGATTTTATCTCTAATATTGATTGATTTGTTTTTCCTGGAATTCTTAATTGACGAATGCATCATTATTTAGGGTTTGTACATGCATGGTTGTTGAATACGGGAATGTGGAAAGTCAGATTTTGTGATAATACAAATTTGGTTTCAGTGCGTAATTTTTTGTTGTAAATCATGTTTAATTTTCTATTTGAAATTAAATATATAGATGGTTTGAGGGCATATATATATTTTTTCTTTTCTCTTTAAGAAACATCTCGTGTCCTTGATCAATCAATTTTCTCGTCACTTTTTTGTGAGAGAAGAAAAATGTTAAGAGTAAGTGTGCAATAGATAAATGTTGATCTAGCTTTTACATATTAGGGTTGAATCATGTTTTCCTAAATAATTTCTTGCGTACTCGGGAAATTTGAACAGAAATTGAGATTTCGGTATTTATACTCGTAGAGTTATTTACATATGAATATCAAAACATGGAGAGAGTCTCGAGGATTTCTTTAAGATCATATTCCCCTTTAAAAATTATAGTAATATAATTGTTTTGTTGTCAGAAAATTAGGAAAGAAGGCATCCTAGTGTAATTATTTAATTAGTGATTTTACACTTATTTTCTCCTCTTGCTGATTAATTGGTAATGGATGGCATTGTGGAGTCATTGACCAAGGCATACCAGGAATTTATAACA
>MDKI01097338.1:0-13202 GCA_005239505.1 Nicotiana paniculata | reverse complement strand
CCATGGCTTTCTTATCAAAATTCTAATTAAAAGAAACCAAATATTTTTTGTAGATTTTTTTTTGTTTATCTTTACAAATAGAAATAAAATTTGTACTATACATATGTGAATATTTTTATAATTTTTCATCGAACAAAATCTATTTAGGGTAAAGTAAAACTTTAAAATATCATGATGAGGCCTAAAGAAATATTTACACTAAAAATAATATAGAATTTGGGATGTGGTAAAAAATTAGGTGTTCACAAGGTGTAGCATAGTAAGTTTAGGAATTAGGATTTTGAGTTTAATTACTTGTCGGCTTGTAACTGTTTTCATAGTTCGAAAGCCTAAGAAAAAAATAATGCTTTATTATTTTTATACCTATATATAAATATATTTTCACATGTAAATTTATTCGGTGCGGTTCAGTATCTTTTCGGTTTATTTTCATAAAATAAAAAACCTACCCTAATTATCGGTACGGTTATAAACTTATATAAATATTTACGGTGTTATCAAAAGAAACCTAAAAATCGGTTCGGTACGGTGCGGTTCGGTCAGTTTAATCGGTTTTAAAATATCCATTGACATCCCTACTGTAAGTGTCGAGCCTAACCTCGACGAGGTAGTGACAAGGCTATGACAAGACACCTACGTAAAATCCCTGTACAAATATATATAAAGAACTAATATAACACGTAGAACGACAAGATATTAACTGGGAGGGGCCATGCGAAAGGGGAAAATATTATAAAAACGGCAATTACGAAGTCACGAAATAACATCTTCCGAATTAAGCAACAATATAACCCAGTAAATCACCAAAAGCGGAACTCAAATAGAACAATGATATAAAAATGGCACGATATCACCTTTCATGCTTTTACTCTCGTCCTTACCCTGTAAATATCATGAATAAAATGGCACGACATCACCCTTCGTGCTTTTACTCACCGGCACGACATCACCCTTCATGCTTTCATTCTCAATATCTCCATATGTGATAATGAATGCAAATAAGGCACGACAACACCCTTCTTGCTTCTCTTTCTTCCTCACCAAGAAACAATACAATCTGAATAATAAAACAAGGTGGAGAATGATTTTACTTCAAATATGATGCCATGATATCAAACTTCAACTTCCAATTATTGAACATCTTTAAAATAAATAATAAATACGAAACGAATAATTAAAAGAAGTAATTATCTAACCTAAGCATGGATAACATAATTAACGAAATAGTATAATACAAAGAAATAATTTTCACCCACATGCTTTAACCCAATGACAATGCATAGGTACTCGTCACCTCACATATACATTGTCCCCACACATAAAACACGTAGTAAATAGACCAACAAGTCCTAATCCCTCAAGTCAAAGTTAATCACGACACTTACCTCACTCCGTAACCAAATCAATGCTCAACCACAACTTTTCCTCTAGAATTCGATTCCAAACAAATCAAATATAGTTCAAATAATTCAAAATAAGCTTTAGAAACTACCCCCTAGTGAAAAAAATCAATCTTTAATGTTTTTGAAAAAATTCAACCCCCGAACCACCTAGTCAAAACCCGAGATTCGAACCAAAACTCAATTACCCATTTACCTCGGAGCCCGATTATGTGATTAGTTTTGAAATCCGACCTCAATTTGAGGTCTAAATCTCAAAATCCCCAATCTCTACTTAAATCCCTAATTTTTACCATGAAAAAACATAGATTAAAGGTTAAAAATCAATGGTGTTTAAGGAAATGTAAGAAAACAAGTTAAAATATACTAACCTATGAAGTTGGGGTGAAAACCCTCTTCAAAATAGCCACTAGGCTGAGCTCAAACTTGAAAGAGTGAGAAATGAGAAGAATCTCAATTTTTTGACTGTTTTAATCACTAGCATCAGGTCTTCTTCGCGTTCACAAAGGACTTGACGCGATCGCGGAGAAGAAGCGGCCAAAGGCCTTCGTGTTCGCGAGCCACTCTTCACGTTCTCAAAGGCTTTCTCTCCCTGCTTTCGCGTTCGCGATCCAATGAACACGTTCACGATGAATAACTGACAAGCTCCCTCCCAAGACCCCATAAACCTATGCGTTCGCGAGAGAGAGGACACTTTCATGAAGGGTAAATCCACCCATTACTTCACATTCGCGGCCAGCTCCTCGTGCGCGTGAAGAGGAAACTCCTCCCTATCCTAGATTCCCCTTTGTGATCGCGAAGCACATGACACCAAATATCAACAGCAGGCAAAACCAACAATTCTTTCTAAGTTCAAATGGCCCGTAGCCTATCCGAAACTCACTGGAGCCCCTCGGGCTCCTAACCAAGCATTCACACAAGTGTAATAACATCATAAAAACTTGCTCGCGTGATCAAAATACCAAAATAACACCTAGAACTACGAATCGAATATCAAAATGCATGAAATTTTCAAAGAAACTCAAGAACTTCCAAATTCATAACCGAGCTTCCGAATCCTATCAGATTAACTCCGTTTTGCATCAAATTTTGTAGACAAGCTTTAAAAAGTAAAATGAACCTATACCAAGTTTCGAAAACCGAAATCCGAACCCAGTAGCAATTAAGTCTACGTACGATCAAACCTAGAAAATCTTTAAACCTCCAAGTTGCTAGTTTTTGACAAATCACGTCACATCAAGTTAGGGACTTCCAAATTCAATTATGGGCATATGTCTAAGTCCAAATCATGATACATACCTACAGGAATCGTCAAAATACCGATCCGAGGTCGTTTAAATAAAATGTTGAGCATAGTCAACTCAAGTCATTTTAAAGCTAAAGTTCATGTTTTATTTATTTTTACACCTAAAATATTTCCGGAAAAAGATACGGACTGTGCACGCAAATCGAGAAACACTAAATGGAGCTAATCAAGGTCTCAAAATATGGAAATAAGAGCTAGAAGTCAAAATGACCTATCGGGTTATCAAAAGTACATTGGCAAGCACACTTGTGATATGGACACATTCAATAGGAATCATTTTAACTTAAATCTTTATTTGATTGCCCTTGCGTCACGACCCTAATTTCCCTCCCAATGATGTCGTGATGGAACCTAATCTCTATGACTAGGTAAGCCTAATAGTTAATAATAACTTGACGAGAATAATTAACAAAATACTAAAACAAGGCTGATTAACTGATATAACCTTCCGAAATCAGAATCAACAACAATACACTCTCCAAGACCAGTGGAACTGAGTCATAAGCTCTACAGAGTAAGCTAAAGTGTCTACTACATCACCGTTTGAATTAAAAATACAATAGTAGTAAAAGCAAAGGAAGGTGACTCGAAGGCTTGCGGACGCCGGCCAAGCATACCTTGAAGTATCGTAAAGCAACTAACAAATGATCACTAACGACCTACATGAGAAGACATACACGGATCTGCATAAAAAAATATGCAGAAATGTAGTATGAGTACACCAAGACGGTACCCAGTACATATGAAAGCCTAGCCTGAGTAGAGTAGTGACGAAGCCAGGTCAAGACACCTACTAGGATATAAATAAATAGTATGGAAACATAATAAGGATAATAAATGGAAAGCAGAAAAATAACTGATGCAAAACAGTTAACAACATGAACTAATACCAAAATTGTAAGCATGGAAATAACACGAAGAAATCAGTTAAAGAGAACCACAATGATCATATATGGACCATAACTGACAAACACAAGTAAGATCAAAACAACAAAAAGCGTTTCCACCAAAACTCTTTGCAACATGAGATAAACAACAAGAATCACAACGAGGTACCTCCTCGTGTACAATAAGAATCACCAATGAGGTACCGCCTCGTATTCATAATTCACAATCTCAATCACAATCTTTCCTTATATCGCCGCGTGAGCTTTACATTTGAAATAGGTTTTGAAAATTAGTTTTCCCCAAATAGCTACACGCACTTTAGCTCACCTTATGACGTCACGTGGCTTCACGTATTTCCCCTACAAGCAACACACACATAAGTCCATGCCCATTAACCTTAAGCCTTATACCGCTGCATGCGCGTCAATATCACATTAGAATAACAATTCGCACCACAAGTTCCCATATATCACAACATGCCAAAAATCAACAATTTCAATATTTCCACAACAATAACCCACAGCTCCACCACAACGTGTACAAGAATAACAACAATGACAATGAATGTACAATTCTTAACAAGAAAGATATCTTAACAATTATCAACTTTGCTTCAAAATGATACGTCTTCCACAACTTCAACACTAATTACTTAAACATAAGAAAGATAACGTGTAACTACGAACTAAAAACAAATAACTCACAATGGAAGGAATAACATGACTTCAAATGAGAATACTAGAAAACGAAAGAGATAACTAGTAACAATGACTTCAAATAATAAAAATTAACAATGAAAGAGATAACATGTACAATGAATTCAAGAAATGATAATCAACAATGGAAGAGATGACATGTATCAAATAAGGTAACAAGTTCAACTAAGGCATGAGAGTAATTTATCAAGTAGGATATATGACAAGTGTTAAACAAGTCAGTTAAGGCATGTAAGTATAAACTAATGCAAATAAGAATAGACTGACTATAAGAATTTAGAACCTGATATGGAATTTCAATTAAAGCTTGGAAATAATCTAAGTAGCCTAAACCGGTCAAATACCACGTATAGTCCGCGTACCCACTCGTCAACTTGCGTAGACGACTTTCACATAACACAAATGAATCAATCAATACAAATCCTAGGCCAATTCAATCCTCGGAAATAGCTTTTCCCCTAAAATTTGCCCCCACACGACTCAAATCTAACCAAAATTGACTTAATATCATCAAATAATGCAAGGAAAATCAATTACAGTAGAAAAACCTATAATCTTTACACTTTTTCCAAAAGTCAACAAAAGTCAACCGAGGTCTGTCTGGTCAAAACCCGCGTCCAATGGTAGATTTTGACTACCCATGACCCCATAATTTCATATATGTGATTAATTTCAAATTCGAGTCCAAATCGATTCAAAAAGCTCAAATTCTTATTTTTCAAAAACTTGACAAAAGTTTCACAATTTTTCACTTTGATTCACATGCTTTTGATGTTAAAATCTATGATATGTTGATGAAATATGATTATAAATAGATTAGAATCACTTAACCAAAGCTTGTAGATGAAAATTCCCTCTCCAAATCACTTCCTACCGGGTCTAGGGTTCAAAATGAGAGAATATTTTTAAAAATCCCGTCTCCCAGCCCTATGTACCATCTACAGATGTTGCATTTGCTAACCCTCACAATTGTGGACCAGGGCTCGCATTTGGGAACACCGACAACCTTAGGAATCATCATAATTGCGATAGAGGCTTCGCAATTGCGAACTTAAGGGCATCGCAAAAGCGAAAAAATGTTCGCCAACGCAAACTAAGGCAAAATCTAGCAATCTTCGCAATTGCGACATCTGAGCCCCCCACAATCACCTTCGCAATTGCGATGCTGTGCTCGCAATTGCGATGTTGTGCTCGCAATTGCGATATATGAGCACCAACAACACCAGCTATCCAATATTAGTTCAAAACCATTCTAAAACATGTCCGGAACTCATCGAGCCCTCGGGACTCAAAATCAAATGTCCACATAAGTCTAAAAATATCATAGGAACTCGATCGTGCTATCAAAATACAAAAATAATATATAAAACTACGAATAGAACACTAAAACGCATGTATTTCAAAGTAATGTTCAAGAATTTCTAATATTACAACTAAACGTCTGAATCCTATTAAATCAACTACAAACGACACCAAATTTTGCAGACAAGTTCTAAATACCATAACAGACCTATTCCAAGTCCCAAAATCAAATTCCTCGATAGCTAAAAGTCAACCTACGGTCAACTTTTCAACTTTAAACTGTCAAATTTTGGAAAATCAACACAAATCAACTACAGACTTCCGAAATCAATCAGGACATATGCCAAAGTCCTAAATCATGATACAAATCTATCGAGGCAATTAAAATACAGTTTCAGGGTCGTTTTCACATAAGTCAATGTTTGCTCAATATTTCTAATTCAAACTTCTAAGTCAAGAATCAAAGGGTCCAAATCAACCTAAAGCTTCCTGGAATAAAACTAACCAATCCCGCAAGACATAAAATCATAAATACACATGTGTGAAGCATAAAAAGGGTAACATAGTGCAATTATACAAAACGACCGATCGGGTCGTTACAACTTGTCTTGATTGCACACATTGAATCATTCATAAGGTACAAGGTGAAAGAGTGTATAACATCAGTTGCGCAAGTATATGGGTTACCATATTTGATACATGGAAAGGAGCTGTATGCCTACCATCGTTACTGTGATAGGCACTTGAAGGCCAACTTCCAACGGGCTTATCCGAAAAGAACTTACATGATTTAATGTGGATGACTGCAACATATCATCAAGAATGTAAATTCAGGATGTGAATGGAATTGATTAGGCAGGAAGATGAAGAAGCTTATCGTTGGTTGATGCAACATGAGCTTGATAAGTAGACTTTGCATAAGGATGGTGGCAGAAGATGGGGAATTTTGACTACAAAGGTGTCAGAGTCTTTCAACGGGTTGTTGAAGTCTACCGGTGGATTGCCTGTCACTTCCATGGTGCGGATGTCATTCAAGCAGCTGGCGAAGAGGTTTGTTGATAGATTCCGCAGTGTATCGTCCTTGTTGGAAAGGGGTGTTCAGTTTATGCCACACCAATAAAACTGTTTGAGCATTATAGGAAGCGGCTAGAGTGGCATACATATTTGCAATGTTGAAGCGATCGAAATATTTTTGAAGTTTGCATCAAAACCGCGGGAATAATACCCACACCATCAATGAATCCACACGATTATGTTCATGTGAGAAATGGTTGATCTATCACTTGCCATGCTCACTTTCCATGAAGTGATTTCAACATACTGGGTTTGCAGCGACGAGGTATGTTTATATAGAATATAGGTGATTGCATACGCAAACACCTATAGCGGCCACTTTCAACTAGTGGGTTCTAAGCATCATTGGCCGCTGGAACCATTTAAATTGATTTGTAACAAGGATTTCTTGCGTCCCAGGAAAGTGCTAAAAAGAACACGGATATGGAACTAAATGCATGTTAGTGGTATCGTATATGTGCATAAATGTGGTCTATGTTCCGAAACAGGACACAATCACCATAAATGTTGTACAGTTGGATTGGAAAGTGGTGGCAATTCAGCTCCTGGTGGAAGTTCATACAATATTGGCATTTTAAGGCATAAAAGTAGTTTTTTGTAGAAGTATATTTAGTAGGAATAAGTATCTCTAATGAACACAATAATATTTTCAATAGTGTTGATTCTAATTGACACTTAGAATTGAAGATTCAATAGAATACTTAAAAAATTGAAGAGTACAAGGTAAAGATTTTTCTTCGTTATTATCGTTATTGTCGAGCACTAATTTATCTTTACTTTCGTCGTTCTATTTATTGCCATTTTCTTCATCTTCTTCGTCACCGTCTTTTTTGCACCCATCCGAACCAAGGGCATCATAATCTAGGCCCCAGTTGATACACATTTCTCGTATTTCATCGTTATCATCAATAGGACCACTTGCTTTTAACAATATGTCACTCCTATGTCCAATGTCTGTGGTAGAAATTTTGGTTTTCCCTCCCACTTCACAACTGCTGGAATACAGGGTAATCAAGATCTCTATGCAAATTTTTATTTTCTAATAAAGCCCAATGTTGATCCTCCGTTCCTTGGAGGTAGTTAAGATCATCCAGTGCATGATGAACGGCTAGTGCCTTTTCCACCTCTAAAATCTCCTTCATCAAATACCAAATAACTTCTGGTTCATCTTTTTGTGTGTTAGTTTGGAATATTGCAGACAACGCTTATGGTACAACTAGCCCATGCCAATGACGTAATACTTCATAATCACACCTTTTTAAGTATAGGGGAACCCATTGTAGGTTTTCACCCAAATTCACATACTTCCAAGCTTTGTGGAATACGGTTCCCGCTCAATAATGTGTCCTACAATTTTGAGATCTATATTTATATTGATGAGATTATTTTTCAAGGTCCTTAAAACACCATATCACATGTCATCCACCAAATCAACATAGCAACCTAGCATGTTTTTTTCAAGGAAGGTATCAATTGTGTTCTGACGTGTTCAATGTGGATTTTTTGAACTGCCTTCACCATTTTGTCTCTTCTTAAACCACTTATTAGATGTAAGTGGAATTTTTGAAACGGTTTTTTAAATGAATAACTGGAAAATAAAATTTGGTTCAACTTAAGAAGACCCAAAAATGAGGTAGTTTCTCATGACGCATGTGCAATATGCACTATATATGTCTTGACGACCTGAAAAAGCATGTACACACTGGTACCAAAAAGAATCCACTGTAAGTGAAGCACGTCGCATGAAAAATATGCATTATGCAGTGGATTAGTCATCAATATAAATTTAATGTGTGTTTGGTCGACCTGAAAAAGCCTGCACGCACTAGTACCATAAAGAATCCACCGTAACTGAAACATGGAGCACGAACAATATGCTTTATGCAGTAGATTAGTAAACAATACAAATTTAATGTGTGTCTTGTCTTGTCGACCTGAAAAAGTTTCACGCACTGGCACCGTAAAGAATCCATTGTAAGTGAAACATAGTGCATGAACAATTTGCATTATACACCAACTTAAAATCACTCATTCTAACGTATAGAAACCTAGAGCATTTTACATCATTCTTCGCGGATCATCACAGCTTAACCAAACAAAGAATATTATTTTCCATAAATTTTCAAGTTCAAACAGTACGATATGTCTATATGCGGTGAGGTGCCAAGGTGGTACTGCGGGAAACGTGCAATTTTGAATCCATGTTGGTCAACTTGCAATCTAGGGAGCATACGTTGGATGTGCAAACAAGTTGTGAGTTATTACTATTGAAAATTATGATGGTTAATAGATTATTTATAACATCTTCATTAATATTCGTTTCTTATAATCATCATTTGTAGGATGAAAATATATGTGGTTTTAAAGAATGGTACGATGAACCTATTAACCATGAATACTACTATAACGACCCGACCGATCATTTTGAGAGTTAGAGCTCCGATCACCTAATAACTGCTTTCCCCGCATTTTTTTCTGCTATTGGGACTTGCCAGAGTGATTAGCTATAACATTCGGAGAGCTTTGGGACACTTAGTCCCTAATTATGAGTTTAAGCCTTAGGAATCAGACCGTAGTCGGAACTGTGTGAAGACGGGTCCGGAATGGAATTCTGTCGACTCCGTTAGCTCCGTTGAGTGATTTCGGGGCTAAGAGCACATCCGGAATGTGTTTTCGAGGTCTGTAGTTGATTTAGGCTTGAATTGGTGAAAGTTAGATTTTCGGCGATTTTGGCCGATAGGTGAAATTTTGATATCGGCTCGGAATGAAATTCTGGGAGTGGATGTAGGTTCGTGGTGTCATTTTTGACCTGTGTGTCAAATTTGAGGTCATTCGGACTAGTTTTGACGTGTTTCGACATTATTGTAGATTTGGAAAGAATGCTAAGTTCTTAGGCTTGAATCTGTGTCTAATTCTTGTTTTTATTGTTATGTGATGTGATTTGAAGGCTCGACTAAGTTCGAATGAGGTTATGGGACTGGTTGGTGGTTTTTGTTGAGGTCCTGGGGGCCTCGGGTGTGTTTCGGATGCTCAACGGGAAGAAAATGGGACTTAGGCAAATCTGATGTGGGCTAATCTGGTGTTTCTTCACACCTGGGGAAGTTGGACCGCAGGTGCGCCCTGCAGAAGCGGCTGAGTTAATCGCGGAAGCGAATTTGGACCTGTGCATCTGGGACCGCAGATGCAGCCCCAACCCATTAAGTGACTTTTCGCACCTACGATGCCTTCTCCGCAGGTGCGGGACCGCATGTGCGGTCCAATTGACCGCAGAAGCGGAAATCGCTGGTCAGAAATAGACAATTCGAGGGTTTGAATTTCATAACTTCTAAAATCGACTCGGAGCACGGGAATAGGAGATTTTGGGTGGATTTTGAAGAGTAGACCAGTAGGTAACGATTCCTTATCTTATTTCGCTTGTATTTCATCAATCTATAGTAAATTCTTCAATCTAATCAAGGAATTTGAGAGTAAAAGTTTGGAAATGGGAGAAAAAGTTCCCCAATTGAAAAATCGATATTTGAGTGAGATTTTGACGTCGGATTTCAATGATTTTTGTTCGAGTGTTCTTTTGAATGAGCGAGTGTTCATAATTTGTAAATTTTACCCGATTTCGAGACGTGGGACCGAGGTACTGTTTGCGCGATTTCCTAATTTTGCGTCTTAGCTTCGAATTTATTAGTTGAACTGGTTGCTTATAGCTATATTTACATTATGTAATTTATTTGAATAGATTCGGGCCATTCGGAGTTGGATACTCGTGGAAAGAACGTGGTTCCAAGTTGATTTGAGCGGTTGAGGTAAGTGGCTTGCCTAACCTTGTGTTGGGGACTTCCCCCTTAGGATATTTGATACTAATTGTTGGGAGGGCGCCGTGTACGTGAGTTGACGAGTACGTACACGGGCCGTTATTGAAATAATATCATTTTCCCTTCCTAAAACATAAATTGTTCCTCTTCTATGAACTTGCTCTAATATGATATATTGTTTAGCTTAGACTAGGACAACATGCTTACGTGTTTAAATGCCTACTTAACTTCTGTGCGCCATGCTTAGTTAAGCCCTTATTTCCCTTATCTGTTATTAGTATAAACTGTGTAAATTCGATGTTATGCTTGTCATTCATCCTGCATAGCATATTTAAATTGGGACTACATACGTATTCCGGGAGATCCCCATGTACTGCATATTTATTTTGGGACTACGGACGTATTCCGAGAGTTTCCCCTATATTGCATATTTATTTTGGGACTACAGACGTATTCCGGGAGATCCCCTGCATTGAATATTTATTTTGGGACTACAGACGTATTCCGGGAGATCCCCGTGTACTGCATTTTTATTTTGGGACTACAGACGTATTCTGGGAGATCCCCCTGTACTGCATAATCATTTGGAACTACGGGACGGTATCCGGGGAGATTCCACTTTGTGATACATTGTGTTGAGCCGAAGACTCTCTTTACTGTAAAACTTTACATTATTTTCTTAAACTGCTTACTGTAGACATTACCTATCTTTTGTACTATTTTTAAATTGATTGATACAGAAATCCAGTAGAGCCTTAATCTGACCTCGTCACTACTTGACTGGGGTTAGGCTTGGCACTTACTGGGTACCAAATATGGTGTACTCATGCCCTTTCCTGCTCATTTTTTCATGTGCCGATCCAGGTACGAGCTATCAGCCTCGTGGTTAGCCATTGTTGTTGATTCTAGGAGACTACAAGGTAATTCTGCCGCGTCCGCAGAATCCTTCGAGTCCCCTTCTATTTTATCGTTTAGAATTGTTCCTATGTATTTTCCAAACTTGTTTAGAGCTACACTAGTGTTAGAAGCTTGTGACTTTTTGTGACATTCCGGGTCATTGAGAAAGTATTTTTTTTGTATGAGCCGAGCGGCCAATATGTTATATTATATCACTGCGCTTATTCCCTTTATTTCTTGTGTTTTATTTCAATTTTTCCCTTAATAGTAGGCTTACCTAGTCGTAGAGACTATGTGCCATCACGATACCTTTGGAGGGTAAATCGGGTCATGACAAGTTGGTATCAGAGCGTCTAGGTTCATAGGAGTCACAACTCATAAGCCGGTTTATTAGAGTCTCGTGGATCAGTGCGGATACATTCGTGCTTATATTTGGGAGGCTATGTAACTATTAAGAATAGTCATATTTCTTTGATTTCCTCATCGTGCGAGTTATTGACATAAAAATTCTAAAATTCTAAAATTCTATTCTATTGTTTCCCACAGATTGTGAGGACCCGTACCGGGAGGACCGATGATTAGTCACCCGAGCCCCCAGTCAGAGATGCCAGAGGCAAGGGCCGAGGTAGGGGACGAGCACGCAGTGCAGCCCGAGCATCTGCGATAGCTACAGTGGAGGAGCCCCTAGCAGGTCCAGCTGGAGGGCCGGCACCAGAAATTCTTATTGTTGCTCCAGCCATCCAGGAGACTTTAGCTTAGTTCATGAGCATGTTCAACACTCTAGCTCAGACTGGACTACTTCCGATAGCTCCCGCTATATCTTAGGCCGGGGGAGGGGCACAATCTCCCGCAGCCCGCACACTTGAGCAGAGGGGCCAGGTTGATCAGGCCCCGGAGTATATTCCTATTGCCCAGTGGCTCCGTTTCATCATGAGACCAGGGTAGCTGCTTCTGAGGCAGAGCAGCTCAGACTTGAGAGGTACAAGAAGTACCACCCACCTACTTTCAGCAGACTAGCTTCAGAGGATGCTCTGGGTTTTCTTGAGGAGTGTCATCGTATTCTCCGCACCATGGGCATTGTGGAGACTAGTGGGGTTTCTTTCACCACTTTCCAGCTGAGGGGAGTGGCATATCAGTGGTGGCTTGCCTATGAGCTGAGTAGTCCGGACAAGGATGCCTCACTCACTTGGACTCCATTTTTAGAGATGTTTCTGCGAGAGTATGTCCCTCAGAGCCTCAAGGATGCTTGGCGCACAGAGTTCGAGCAGTTGCGCTAGGTTACTATGATTGTGTTGGAGTATGCCGTCTGTTTCAGCGAGTTAGCTCGTCATGCACCGGCTTTGGGTGACATAGTCAGAGAGAGGGTTCATCGCTTCATTAAGGGACTCTGCCCCAGTATTCAGACCAGTATGGCCCGAGAGTTGGAGATGGATATCACTTATCAGCAGGCAGTGAGTATTGCCAGGAGAGTAGAGGGCATGTTTGATGGGGACCGAGAGGAGAGAGAGGCCAAGATGTCTCGAGAGACTTGCCATTATTCAGGAGCTCGTGCACCAGCAACACACTATGGTAGAGGTTTTTGGAAATGCCCTCTTCATTCAGCTCTTCCAGCAGCCAGCGGTATTCCAGCTCCTCCTAGACCTCAGGAGCCCTATTATGCACCGCCGGTATCCAATATGCCTCCAGTTCGAGGTGCTATTACCGGCCAGCCCAGTAGGCCAGCTCCTATTTAGTCTCAGCCGCAACGTCCTCTGAGGGGTTGTTTTGAGTGTGGTGACACTCGTCACATGATTAGAGATTGCCCCAGAGCCAG
>MDKI01132369.1:0-21843 GCA_005239505.1 Nicotiana paniculata | reverse complement strand
AGAGCGGGTTCTGCTTCGGGTTTCGCCTATGAAGGGCGTTATGAGATTTGGGAAGAAAGGGAATTTGAGTCCGAGGTTTATTGGCCCTTTTGAGATATTGAGGCGTGTCGGGTAGGTTGCTTATGAGCTTGCCTTACCTCCCAGCTTGGCAGGAGTTCATCCAATATTTCATGTTTCGATGCTCCGGAGATATCATTGTGACCCGTCTCATGTCTTGGATTTCAGCTCAGTCCAATTGGATAAGGATCTATCATATGTTGAGGAGCCTGTAGCAATATTGGACAGGCAGGTCAGAAAGCTCAGGTCAAAGAACATTGCTTCAGTAAAGGTTCAGTGGCGGGGTCAGCCGGCCGAGGAGGCGACCTGGGAGACCGAGCAGGATATGCGCAGCAGTTACCCTCACCTTTTCACTACTTCAGGTATGTCTTTATGCTCGTTCGAGGAAGAACAAATGTTTAAGTATAGGAGGATGTGACGACCCGACCGGTCGTCTTAAGAATTAACGCCCCGATCCCCTATTAACTGTTTTCCCCAAGTCTATTTCTGCTAAATTGATTTGCCGGGACGTTCGGTTTTGAGTTTTGGAGAGTTTTGGGACACTTAGTCCCTAAATGAGAGCTTAAGTGTTGGAAAGTTGCCCGTAGTCGGAACAGTGTGAAGACGGCCTCGGAATGGGAATATGATGGTTCCGTTAGCTCCGTTAGGTGATTTCGGGGTTGGGAGCATGTTCGGAATGCATTTTGGAAGTCCGTAGCTCATTTAGGCTTGAAATGCCAAAATTTGAAATTTTGAAGTTTCCAGTTCGATAGTGAGTTTTTGATCCGAGGGTCGGAATGGAATTCCGGAAGTTGCATTAGTTCTGACATGTCATTTGGAATGTGTGTGCAAAATTTGAGGTCATTCAGATGAGTTTAGACGTGTTTAGGCGTCGGATGTAAATTCTAGAATTTTCCTAAGTTCCTAGGCTTGAACCTTTGCATAATCGATGATTTTGATGTTATGAGAAGTGTTTTTAAGGCTCGACCTAGTTAAAATAAGGTATTAGGGTCGGTTGGTGGTTTTGGTTGAGGTCCCGGAGGCCTCGGGGTTGTTTCAGATGCTTAACGGGAGAATTTGGGACTTAGCAAATTGTTGAACCAGACCTCTTCTGGTGTCGTCGCACCTGCGAAGGTTTTTCCGGAGGTGTGGACACGCAAGCGCGATAGGGCTGGTCGCAGGTGCGATGGTGAGGGGGTTGACCAGTGGTCGCAGGTGCGACCTGGGTTCCGCAGGTGCGGAACCGCAGGCGTGACCAAACGACCGCAGGTGCAGCCTCAGAGGACTTAAGTGAATTCCGCACCTGCGATGCTTTTTCCGCAGGTGCGGTAATCGGGACCGCAGGTGCGAGATCCCTGTGTGTTTATTCCAAAAATCTGAGGGTTTATTTCATAAATCTAAAAATCGTTTGAGAGCTCGGGAATTGGCGATTTTCAGTGGGTTTTGAAGAGAAGGATCATAGGTAACGTTTTCTAATCCTAATTCATTGTTAGACCATTAATCCCCGTTGTTTTCTTTAGTTTAATTACCAAAAATGGGGGGAAACCATGGGGAATTGATGAAACTTCCCCAAACCGAAACTCTGAGAATTTAAGGGGTTTTTGGCATCGGATTTCAATTGTTTCTGGTCCAGTGAGTTCGTGAGTGAATGGGTGTCCAGAAAATATAACTGTTACCCAATTCCGAGACGTGGGCCCGAGGGGCATTTTGGTCATTTTACCTAATTTCGCGCCTTGGCTTTGAATTAAATAGTAGAATCAGTTGCTTGAGATGTTATTTATGATCTGTTATTGATTTGAATATATTTAGGCCATTTGGAGTGGGATACTCGTGGCAAAAGTGTGGTTTCGAGTTGTTTTGGAGCCGGTTCGAGGTAAGTGGCTTGTCTAACCTTGTGGGGGGATCGTTCCCTTTAGGATGTGATATTTGGTAATTGAATGCCTTTTACATGAGGTGACGAGCGCGTACTTGTGCTAATTGTTGAAAATCCGATTATACTATACTTTGACTGAGTTTCTTTCTTACATGTTCTATTCTACTTGCAATTATAGCCTCTGTTAGTTTAGAAAAGCATGCCTAGTTGACTTAAATTGCCTATTTGCTTAAGTTGCTTTGATTGTACTACGTGAAGCATGTTAGGCTAGAATTACTTGTTGCCTTATAATTTTCTTTGCACTCTATTTCCGAATATCTTCTTGTTGTTGCTGCATATTTACTTTGGGACTACGGATGTGGGATTCCGGTAGCTCCCCCTCTTGTTTGTTTACTTTGGGACTGCGGATTAGATTCCCGATAGATCCCCCTTGTTTGTTTACTTTGGGACTGCGGGTTAGATTCTCGATAGATCCCCCTGCATATTTACTTTGGGACTGCGGGTTCGATTCCCGATAGATCCCCCTGAACATTGATAGCTGGACTACGAGACGGTATCTCGGGAGATCCTTCGGATATACACATATGATGGACTACGGGACGGTATCCCGAGAGATCCTTCGGATATACACATATGATGGACTACGGGACGGTATCCCGGGAGATCCTTCGGATATACGCATATGATGGACTATGGGACGGTGTCCCGGGAGATTCACTGGACAGTTGAGAAAAGGACTACAGGACGGTATCCTGGGAGATCCTCATTGTTATTGAGTTGTACATATTCCGTGTTTACTCTGTTCTTTGTGTGTTTGTTATTGCCTTGTTTAACCTGTCTTATTTCACTGTTGTACTCATTATTACTGTTTGTTTTCATACTGTAAAGCCATATTATATTGTTTAACCTCAGTAGGGCCCTGACCTTCCTCGTCACTACCCGACCGAGGTTAGGTTTGGTACTTACTGAGTACCGTTGTGGTGTATTCATGCCCCTTCTGTTCATGTTTTTCATGTGCAGATCCAGGTACCTCCACCCAGGCGCACTATCCCCGACGTTGAGAGATCTAGCAGAGACTTCGAGGTACATATGCCGCGTCCACAGACCAGGAGCCTCTATCTTATTCCAGCTTTAGTGGAAAGCTTTTCCTTCCTTACAGTTGTTTAGACATTCTGGGATTAGAGCAGTGTATTATATTTCTGTTAGCCTGTGTTTCCCGTGAGTTTTCGGGTTTTGGGGTGATATTGTAGACTTTCGCATTATTGGGTTGTATATTCCAAGCGGCATTTATATACAGTCTTTCTTTAGTTGTTCAGTTTTAATTAATTATTCCGCAAGTTATATTGTTTTTTCGCATTGTTAGACTTACCTAGTTATAGGGAATATGTGCCATCACGACATATTCATGGAGGGCGAACTGGAGTCGTGACAAACATGAAGAACATATGTGGGCAGAACTTCATTTGGAATTTACAGTCACTTCAAGAGGGATTGTTATAAACTCAAGCTAATATAAAAGATGAAGTGGTGGTTTTTAAAGAAGTATTCTGGGCACATCTAATGAATCTTTACCCATAGTTAATCCTACAATTATTCAAGATGGGGTTGTACTTAACAGAAATCAGCACAAGCAATTAATTAGAGCCTGTTTGGATTAATTGAAAAAAAGTAGATTTTAAGCACAAGTTCTTAAAAGTAGCTTTTAAGTGCTGAAACTTGTTTTATAAATAAGCAGTTACCAGTTTGGATAAAAGTGTTGAATCTTAAAAAAAAGCTGTCGAAGTGTTTGGTAAACAAGTGCTGGTAAGAACTTTTTTCTGTTAAAAAGACAAAAATATCCTTAAAGCTGTTAACATTATAAAGGAGCTGATTACTACAATATATTTGATTCATATAATTAATGCAAATAAAAAATAATTTATATTTTAATTTAATTTCAATTTAAATGATTACTTAAGATAGTTTTTACAAATATAATTCTTGAACGCTCATTTTTAGTTTGTACAAAAGAGGAAAGAAAAATACTTTGTTCCTACTACTCTTTAATTTCAATAAATCAAGTATTACTATTCTTTAATTTTAATCGTTCTAGAACCACTTAATTATATGTATATTTCAAGAGAACGAAACAAAATAACATTTCTCAATTGGAATGTAAAAAAATTAGTTTTAATTAGTTAATGTCAGATTACATATATATACCTGATAGTCATTGTCACGTGTATTGATATCGTATAGTTCTGAAACATTATTGCATGGTAGCCAAGAACATTATTAATTATAATGTAATTCAAAAGATATAAGTATGAATTCAAGTATTGGAAAACATGTTCCATTCACGGCAATACGTACAGTAAGCACTAACTTTGATAAATATTAGTGTTTTAAAAGATTCATACAACTACAAGTATCAAGCTTCACAAATTTCATTAGCAATCAAATCGCGAAGACCCATCCAAACAAGATCACTTTGCTCTTCTACATCTTCCACATCTGAAGAAAGCACAAAAACCAAGAAGCTAAAGAAGGCAACATTGAAACAAATATGAAGAAAGCAGAACAACCAAGAAGCTATGTTGTTGCTTCACTTATTCAAAGTGCAAATGCTTCAACTCCACAGTATCATATGAAATACTATATGTTAAGCAATTCATATTTCAACCGAAGGAAATGAAAAAGTGATAACCTTACGAATAAGTTTGGCCAGCACTGCTCTCCTAGCCAGATTCCCAATAGAACTCATTTTCTCTCTCTAAAATAAATTAGTAGCAGTACAAAAAAGCCTTTCCCTTTCTGAAAATCTTAAATTGGATCTTTTTTGTTTAATTAATAATGAGTAAATTTGACTGCAAGAGACAAATTGCAAGTAAAATTGGAGTAGCTGGCAAAGGAAAACAAACTCTTTCTGTATTTTTCTGTTTCAACCATGTTAGTATTCCATATGTTAGGAATATCTTTGACTGTAAGATGTTGAACTACAATAGAGAAAACGGAGGAACACTTTCTTTGATTCTCTCTTTCTTCTGTTTTTCTTTCTTTTTTTATTCTTTTCCTTTTTTAATGGTGGTTTTTCTTGACCCTATATCCACCTAAACAAGCTAAGGTTCTCCATTAATTTTGAATAAGCAAAAAATTGAAAAGTGACTCAAGTAAAATGAGTCTCTGTTATACTGTACCAAAAGAAATAAAAAGAAGTTTACAAACATGAAAATTGTATGATTAAACTTACTAGTAATTGAAATTCAACAGGAAGATAACTTACTGGACTGAAGAGGCTTTCAAATTGGAATTGAAGTTGGGGAGAGCTATGGAAGAAGAGGAAGAAGAAAAAAGAGGCGTTGTGAACAATAGGCTCAAAGAAAGAGACGGTATGTTTTTAGGTTTTCTACTGAGGGGTAATTTCGGGATTAAGAATAATTATAAGGGATACAAATGTAATATCCTTGGTCAAAGAAATATGGCTTTTAAGCCAATTTCAAAAAAGTTGGGTTTACCCAACTTGTTAGTTTTGGCTTTTTTAAGCAGATTTTAACTTTTTTAAAGCCCTTTTTTTTATTGCCAACCACTTTCAAAAGTTAAAAAGGGCTTAAAAGTTGGTCCCATCCAAACAGACTCTTAGTCTGATTAGTAGTGAGGAATTAGTTCAAGCACTTAACAGTATTGATGATACTAAAGCCCCCGAGTGTGACGGGCTTAATGCATATTTCTACACTTTTTGATAGAAACGAGATATTTAAGTCCATAAACTGCACGTTAGTGACAGTAATTCCAAGGTCAAGAACTTCAATTGTCAAGGACTTTAGACCTATATCTTGCTGCACAAAAATATATAAAATCATCTCGAACATCCTAACCAGTAAACTAAAAGGAGTTATGAATGATCTTATTGATAGCTGTCAGTCAGCTTTTGTCCTAAGGATAGTCATTACAACCAACATTATTATGGGGCATGAACAAGATAAGGGTATGAAAGAAAGAGTTTATCACCTAGATGCATGATGAAGCTAGACATGCAAAAGGCGTATGATTTCTTGGAGTGGATATTCATATACTCATTGGGTTGGCCTTTCCTGATAGATTTATCAATTAGATCATTAGTTGCTTAAAGACATTGTCTTACTCTATTCTTGTTAATGGGAGGCCGACTACACCATTTGATGCCAAGAAGGGCCTAAGGCAAGGGGATTCATTATCCCTTCTTGTTTGTACTAGTGATGGAATATTTAACTAGGGGTGTTATTAAGTTCCAATAGATTGACATTAATGCAATATTAGCCTTTGCTTGACAAAATAGTTGGAAGGGTTACCTCATGGACTGCAAAGTACTTGTCATATACAGGGAGAAGTTAACTCATTAAAAGTATTTTATTTTTTATACAAACTTTCTGGTTACAAATTTTTGTATTGCCTAAGAAGATTATTACATTGGTTGAGGCTGTATGCAGGAAGTTTTGTGGACATGTAGAAATGACTTAATAAAGAAAGCTTTATTGTCTTGGGACAAATTGTGTTTACCTAAGTCTGCTGGTGGACTAAGTATGACATATATAGCATTCTGGAATAAAGCAACAATATATAAGCATTGCTGGAATCTCTTTAAGAAGAAAGATATACTATAGATTCAATGGCTTCACACTTATTATATAAAAGGAAAACCTGTTTGGGGAATATGTGTCAAACAAACATCGTTGATGATAACCAAAATCCTTAAAGCCAAGGAGTTCTTGGAGCAAGCAACCATTTCTTTTGATGAGCTAATGGAGATACAATCGTTCTTTATCAGGAAGTTGTATATAAAGCTAAGGTGAGAGTTTCAAAATGTACCACGGAAGAGACTAATCGTAATAACACGGGATGCCTAAAATGGATCTGTTTTATGAGAATGGTGGCCCATAGAAGGTTGTATACTAGAGATAGACTGGTGAAATAGGGAGTAACATGTAATATTATATGTCCTTTATGTGATGTAGAAGCTGAATCTGTAATTTACTTGTTCTTCAAGTGCCCATTTCCTGCTTCAATATGGAATCAATTGCTTAGATGACATGGTGTTGATAGACAGACAATAAGGTGGGTGGATGAGTAACGAGAACAAAACACAATACGAGATTGATACTTTTAGACAAAGACAATATAGTATAATTATCGTTTCCGCATGAATTGGATTTAAATAATGTTCAATTAAGTTATGGTTAAACGCTATTCAGGATGATTAACACTTTTATTGTAATGATATGAATTAAAATTAACTATTGAAATTAAAGCAATTAACAATTGATCACATAGAAATAAAGAGTAAAGCAACGAGTTATTATCAAGATGAAGAATAAGGTTTTTGACATGATAGGTGCAAGACTTCTATCCGATATGACACTGTTATATTTCACTCTTGAGGTTCTATAGATTCTCACGAATTCAATAGGTGATTATCTTATACTTCCGATTCAGACTCATCTCTCGATTAAATCAAAATCTTTCAAATAAACTAATGTGAAGTGCGGTGAGACTTCCAAGAATCTATTGGTAGGAATGATCTAAGAGAAACTTTTCGCGAATATTTCTCAATCTTAATTTAAACAGTAACTCAAAAATCTCTCTCGATTACTTCAAAAAATCATCAAAATAAACTAAGGCATATGCTGCAATAATATTCAATAAGATATTCTACTTTCGATTAAACATTATAAAGAATAAAATCACAACTAATATTAAAACTCCTCCAATAAATTCAAGGAATTAATCAGTAGGCAAATCCATAAAGGCATAAACAACAATCAAGTCACCAAATCATGTCAACACCTAAGGTTCAGTACTCCATATATGGAGAAGTCATCCCAAAAGAGTTAAATAATAAGAAAGCATTAATCCGACGTTACAATCCATACTCACGTATTGAATTCGTAGAAGGAAGATGAATTCTTGTGCCTTTAAGCCTCCAATGCTCTTCAAAAGCTCCCAAGGTCAAAAGTCCTCTAAAAATTATATTATTTATATCATGTAGGAACGGGCCTAGACGAAACTATCCTTTCCAAGGCGAAGTGGAAAAATTAGACCGCAAAAATACACTAATACATCGCGCCCTGCGTTGCGCTAGTGGAAATTTTCAGAGAGCAGATTTTTTGTCAGGCAAGCCATTTGCATTGTCGCGCCACGCCTCGCCGCGCCCCATGTGGTAGTGCAATTTTCTCAGAGTAATTTATTTCGTGTACTTTTTTATCTCCAAACTTGGTCCACGACCTCCAAACGCGATTCCAATTTAATTCCTTGGGCTTTTACTGAGACTTCAAAGCTTCAACTTGTTCGATTTATCTCCAAATCATCTTATTAACTCGGAATCATCTCTTGCGAGTCATAAAACACGTAATAAGTGCAAATCACTACTCCCTCTGTTTCAGTTTATGTGAACCTATTTCCTTTTTGGTCTGTTCCAAAAAGAATGAACCCTTTCTAAATTTGAAATAATCTAGCTTAAACTTACAATTATACCCTTAATGAGAAGCTTTTATAACCATACAAATACTCTAGGCCCCTTTTTGACTTGTTTAGGACCACAAATACCAAAAGTATCCATTTTTTTCTTAAACTCCGTGCCCAGTCAAACAGGTTCACATAAATTGGAAATGAGTTAGTGTTATTTAAGCTCAATCACAAGTAAAGTGCAATAATCAGAGTGCAAAATATGATTAAAACACGAGGAAATATGATTAACCACACAAATACTCTTGGCGCTTGCTCTAATAAGCGCCTCTAGGAAACTAAGATCGTATTTTCAGTGTCACCCAATATGTGTGGTGACCACTTATCCTCTTCGTAATGTTTTTCATAAGCTCGAACTTTCGGGCCGATTGGCCAAATGGGACGTCGAACTCAACGGGTATGATATCGAGTATCAACCCCGAACGACCATCAAGTCTCAAATCTTAGCAGACTTCATGGCCGACTTCACGCAAGCTCTCGTACCCGAGGTTGAAAAGGAACTTTTGTTAAAATCGGGTACATCATCGGGGGTGTGGACCCTTTTCACAGACGGCACTTAAAATGTGAAGGGGCCCGGGCTAGGCATTGTTTTGAAGCCGACCACAAGCAATACAGTTAGGCAATTTATCAAAACTTCTAAGTGGACTAACAATGAGGCCGAGTACGAGGCCATGATTGCAAGTCTCGAATTGGCTAAAAGCTTGGGAGCGGAGGTCATCGAGGCCAAATGCAACTCCCTGCTGGTGGTAAACCAAGTCAACAGAACCTTCGAGGTTCTATAGGATCGAATGCATAGGTACTTGAATAAACGTCAAGTAACAGTACATCGATTTAAAAATGGACCTTACAGCATGTACCTCAAGAACAAAACAGTGAGGATGATGCCCTTGCAAATTTGGGGTCATCGATCAAAGACGACGAAATCAACTTGGGGATTGTCGTACAACTTTCGAAGTCGGTGATCGAAGAAGGCCATGCCAAAATAAACTCCACGAGACTAACATGGGATTGGAGGAATAAATATATTGAGTACTTGAAAAATGGGAAACTCCCGTCGAACCCTAAGGAATCGAGAACTCTGCAAACGAAAGCTGCACGATTCACTATGGCCGAAGATGGAGCTTTATACAGAAGGATGTTCGATGGACCATTGGCAGTGTGTTTGGGACCAGGAGACACCGATTATGTCCTGCAATAAATTCACGAGGGTACTTGTGGAAACCATTCTGGTGCCGAATCATTGGTTCATAAAATCATCAGAGGAGGATATTATTGGGCCAATATGGAGAAAGACACAAAGGAATTCGTTCAAAAATGCGACAAGTGCTAAAGGCATGCGCCGATGATCCACTAACCCGGAGAGCAACTTCATTCGGTCTTATCTCCATGGCCTTTCATGAAATGGGTAATGGACATCGTCGGACCTCTGTCATCGACCCCAGGTAAAGATAAATTTATTTTATTTATGACTAACTATTTCTCCAAATGGGTTGAAGCACAAGTGTTCAAAAAAGTCAGAGAAAAAGAAGTTATAGACTTCATCTGGGATCACATCATATGTCGATTCAGGATACCTTCCGAAATCGTATGCGACAATGGAAAATAATTCATCGGCAACAAAATAACAAAGTTTCTCGAAGATCATAAAATAAAAAGTATCTTATCGACACCGTATCATCCTAGTCGGAATGGACAGGCCGAATCGACAAACAAGACCATCATTCAGAATCTAAAGAAAAGATTGAACGATGCCAAGGGAAAATGGAGAGAAATTTTTCCCGAAGTCCTTTGGGCATATCGAACAATGTCAAAATCCAGTACAGGGGCAACACCGCTCTCCTTAGTATATGGCGCTGAAGCCCTGATCTCGGTCGAAGTCGGGGAACCCAGCGCCAGGTTTTGGTACGCAACGGAAGAGTCAAATCACGAGGCTATGAATATGAGCCTCGAGCTACAGGATGAAAAACGGGAAGTCGCCCTCGTCCGAATAGCCGCACAAAAACAACGCATCGAAAGGTATTATAATCGAAGGACCAACCATCGTCACTTTAGAATCGGGGACTTAGTTCTGAGAAAAGTCACCCTCAACACTCGAAACCCAAACGAAGGAAAACTTGGCCCAAATTGGGAAGGACCTTATCAGGTCCTCGACATCGTTTGAAAGGGATCCTACAAGCTTGGCATGATGAACGGCGAACAACTACCAAATAATTAGAACATATCACTCCTCAAACGATATTATTGTTGAGGTATGACCTTCTCCTTTTTCATTTACATTTTATACTAACTTATTTCAGGTGTTCGAGGGAAGGCATCAAAGTTCTCTCGAAGCATGAAGTCCTTAGGTCTTAAAGCACGCGTTGCACTCTTTTTCCCTTCGACCAATTTTTATCCCAAATGGGTTTTTCCGGCAAGGATTTAACGAGGCAACCATTTGTTCATGCTAACTTAGTGTATCCGAGGCTTCTTTACAATCAACCTCGAATACTAGGGGGCATCACCCTCGGATGTTATGTTTTCAAGGAAAATACTTCATGTCAACAGGGTCTCGATAGAAAAATTTTGTAAAGGACCAAACGGTCAAATGAACCGTGTCCATGTAGATTGCTCGAGCCCTTGTGGAAAAACATGTACGCATGTATGAACTATTGAAAGAACTATTTTTCCTTACCTGATGTCCCGTGCCTTAAAGAAATTTTTACTTTACAAGTTCCATACTTATGATTTATTGTGGAAACAGGATCAAGGGTTGTTTACAACTAAACTTCGAACGATCAACCTCGTACTCGTGGACTGCAGTCAAAAATTGACATGTTCGAACTATTAAATTTCGAGACCATAACACCTTAAAAGGGCAGCCCTCGATTTTATAGGCCAAGGCCACCCTACTCGGGGACTAACACTTTGAACAAGCTCTAAGTATAATTGGGAAAATAAGACCAAGAGGCAGACCCCAAGGTTATGGCCAAACTAACGCGGCTTGGAGACGTCCGAATTCCGCAATGAAAACAGGCTTTCGAATTCCTTTATAAATCAGTTAAAAAGGCTACCCTTGGCAAAATAACCAAAGGGCTTCGATAATATCGGCCCTCAAAAAAATACAAACTTGTGCTAAGGCATAAAAAGCAAAGGGTTTCGATCATATTAGATCCCGAAAAAACTCAACGGGTACAAACTTACTTCATGCTAAGGCATAACAAATTCCTATATGTTTAAATTTTTTAATGAGGCCATATCGGCCCGATTCAAGAGCCTAAGGTCCATTATATTTTTTGAGTTCGACAGTCCATCCTCACTCAACTAAAACCTAAGAGTTTTACTACTTCAAGTTCGAGCAAGAGCTCACTCAACTACAAAGGAAATATTAGTTTGGCTTCGGCCAAGTTGCCTAAAATCCGAAGTCTCAAACATATTTTTCACAAGGCATGAAGTATATCAAAATTTTTACAAGGCCCAAAGCAAATCAAAAATTTCACAAGTCAAAAATTGAGACGAAATCAAAAAATAAAGATTTTTATATATATGAACAAAAGTATTTACAAAGAACCAATCAAGGTCCTACACAAAAAAGAAAGAAAAATACAAAGATTCTAGCTATTTTCGGAGGTGACTCCCTCCTCGAGGGAAGATTCTTTCTCGGGCCCCTCATCGTTATCGAACCCACTCTTGCTGCCATCATCGTCGTCATCATCGCCATCATCATCTTCGAAAGAAGCCAATGCTTTAGCTCCAGCTTCGTCTTATTTTGCCTTCTTTATCTCTTCGGTAAGATCGTAGCCTCGAGCGTGGATTTCCTCGAGGGTTCCCTATGAGATTGGCATTTAGCAAGTTCGGCAATCCAATATTCTTGAGTCTGAGCATTATAGACAGTCTCCCTCACTTGGGCTTGAGCAGCCTCAGTATCAGTCTGGTAGATGGCCACCGTCTTCTCAGCCTCGACCTTAGCTTTTTCGGCCTCAGCTTGGACCTTAGCAAGTTCAGAAGCCAGCTGAGCTTCGAGCTCTTCGATCTTCTTGGCCTGAGCCAGGAATTTTTCCTTCGCGCTTCGAAGTTGGGCTCCTATTAACGACAACTAGGCCAGGGCAGTCTCTTTCTCAGCAGCAAGGCGGTCCATGCCTTCCTTCCACTTGTAGGAGTCTGCCTTCACTTGGGCGGCCTCCCTTTGGAACAACTCGACCCTCTCGATCTTTTGCTGCAGTTGTGATATCGAAATGTTAGCCTCCGTCCCCGAATCAAGTTCATAGTTTTTCAAGAGAATCATTACCTGCTCGGTCAGCTCGGTTTGCTCCTTATGGGCTCTAGCCAAATCGGCTCGGATTCTTTAATCTCCTCGTCTTTCTGCCCGCAATGAAGCTTGAGGGAATTCCTCTCTTCAAAAATCTTTTGGAGGTCGGCCTCACACTGGCTCAATTCGGCCTGGGACTTAGAGAAAGCCTGTATAGAAAGGGAAAAGAGTTAGACAAAAAACAAAGGAACGCTACATCAACAAAAGAACTTAGACTTACTCAGTTCAGAAGATGTTTGGCCTCTTCAAAGAGGTTGGATGCGTCATTGAGATCGGAGGCATTCTCGGCCCTGGTAAAGTAGTCCCGAAAAGGATCTTCCTCACCGGGGACTCTACCTACTTCGGGAGTCTCCAAAGCCTGAGCATCCCGTATAGCCTCTTCGGAGTAGGTAGGAAGGGATGGCGAGTGACCTGCTGTCATTGCCCCAAGTGAGTCAGTTGGGGAGCTCTTTTCAACTTGGCGGGTCTTGGGACCCGCCCCCTCGGATATACTCGCCATTGGATGAGAAACAACTTTGATCTCGGACGATTCAGGGACTATGCCTGAATCCTTCTCCAAGGCCTCCTCATCACGAGGCGGGGCCTCACCAGTCGCCACCGATTCAATGTCCTTGGGGGTCTTGATGGATTTTCTCACTTGGGTCACGAGCATCGAGTCACCATCTTCATTTTCTTCCTCCCTTAATTCTTGAACTACATGGGCAGGGAGAGCAACAACTTCTATCCTCGATTTGCTAATCGAGCTCTTTTTCTTCTTGGGCCTAGGGTCCTCGGAGGTCGAGACCCTTTTTCTCTTATTGTCCTTCGCCGACTTCGGAGCCGGAGCCAAAGCCTCCTCCTCACTAGACGGAGGCCTCAAGGACGCATCCTTGATCAGGCCTGCACAAGAAGAAACTAAGTAAGTATAAAGGGATATTATCAATTAATCGGGTATGTAAAAGAGGAAGCTTACCATGGTTCTTTGCTTCCCATCGACCTTTTGCTAAATCGCGCCAACAACGCTCAACATAAGTAAAAGTCGAAGCCAGTTTTTGGACCCAACTCTCAAGGTCGGGAATCGCTCGAGGCATCTAAACAACCGCTGCATGACGAAAGAAGACATTAAATAAAGTAGAAAAACAGAAAGAAGCATGGAAATCGACAAGCGAAATAACACTTACGCTTCGAGTTCCATTTCTCAGGAAATGACATCTTCTCCTTCAGGATGAGAGCGAAGGTCCTCACCCAAAAAAATCGACCCATCCATCCTCGATCTTTGTCCTCATCGATGCTCGAGAACAACACCTTGGTTGCTCGACATTGCAGTTTGATCAACCCTCGAAAGATACAAAGGTTGTATAACCTGATGAGGTGATCGAGGGTGAACGAAAACCCCTTGACGCTGCTTGTAAAGAACCAGATCATGATCACTATGCGCCAAAAGGAGGGGTGTTTTTGGCCTAAAGTCACCTGGTAGTGACGGTAAAAGTCAATGATGACAGGATCAAGAGGGCCCAACGTGAAAGGGTACGTGTAAACACTTAGGTACCCTTCCAAGTGGGTAATGATGCTCTCTTCAGGGGATGTGATCTTTACCAATTTGTTCCCACAGTTGCAATCTCTTTTGATCTGCTCGAGATACCCCACGGTTATCGAGAAGATATATCTCAACACGTTCTCACACTGACTAGGTACCGATGGAGGTTTCTCGATCTTGAAATCGGACTTAAGGACACACGGGCCGGGAACACACTCCTCAGGGAGCGGATCCACCAGCATTTTATTGCCGGCCGGCCGTGAAGAAGAAAAAGAAGAAGATTTTTCCTTTTATGGAACCGTTTTAGATGTTTTCGCCATTGTATGAGTTGAAGAAAGAAGAAGATAGTAAGGTTTGGCATTTGGAGATTGGCGGTGAAACTTGAGGATTAATGGAAGAGAAGAATTTGAAAGAGGTAAAATCTTAGAGAATTGAATGAAGGTAAAGTTTGATTCAATGGGGAGATGGCCTATTTATGGATTTACGGCGACAGTTCAACAACACTAGTGGCCGACCACCAACTGACGCTCATTAATGGTTTGGGGAACTGAATCGACGGGACGTTTCGGTCACTTCCATCGCTTACGTCACGGGGATGACATCATAATTTATCGAAGCCGGAAAGAATCGACGGCTCAGTTCGTTTCTTGTCACTACACTCCAAGAAACGAGGAGACTATCTGTATACATTTAAATCGAGACTACCCGATTTTACTATTTGATCGAGTCTGATACGTTGCATCAAAGGTCAGTTTCGACTAAATCATGGAGCTGAGGTATTGAGCTCGAGATTGAAGTTTCTTTCGAGATCGAGGTTGGTGTTAATCAAAGCCAAGGGGGACATACTCCGAGTAATGTCGGAAATGGCTCAGTAACGGAAGAGAGGGATATCCGTGATTAGTCGAGGATCATGGCGCAAATCTCGGAACGAATCAAATCAGAAGCGGTTAATTAGCTAATTATGTAATTTCCTACTTTAATTAGAATTATACCATAAGTAAAATTCCTTTGATATATAAAGATGAGTTCTAACCATTTGTAAGGCATCATCATTCACAGAAATTATAGCAAATCAACTCTTTCTTTCTCATTTACATTATTGTTCATTAGTTTGTTCCATTTTTTAGTGTTTCTTGCACTTAACAGTTCAAGGGTATCTTGACTCGAGGGCTGGAGCTTTATTTTGAATACCAGTTTGGTTTATTTATAATCCAATTCTATCATTTACTTTCACATTTATCAATCAGTGTTGAGTGAAATCACGTATCCTTAAAACCACAGTATAAGTTTAATTATTATTCAAATTTTAGGATAAACACTGCTAACTTGGGGTTTTTAGAACTGGTTGTAAATACTTCTTTTTTCTTGATATATAAAATCTCTAATTACCAAAACAATAATAATAATGAATCGTATCTATAAAAGTCTAAGACGATATTTTGTTCCTCACTCGAAGTACCTACCATTTTTCCAACTTGCGGATCAATGCTTGTAATAGAGCTACATGCTTTAATTTGAGTAACCTGATCCTGTTAAAAGAAGTAACAATACTACATAAGTACCTGTTACTTCTTGTATAAATACAACTCGAAATGTAGATACTCGTCCTATATAAATAGGACTCCAATTTGCCGCTCCGCCGGGATCAGCTTCGACGAAGTTGGGAGTATTTCAAGCGAATTTCTCCGCCGAACTCTTCCGTCCTCTATCTCCGGCGGAATCCATTCATAGCTTGTAATTTCATGTTTGTAAGAAAATAGGCATAAAGCCCTATTTTTTCATTTATTTTTAATGAAGAATTACGAATTGTATAGTTCTATATAATTTTTACAAGTTAAATAATATGCTTTATTATTTGCATAAAAGATGCATTTGTATTTGCTTCCCTTAATAATACCTTATGAATTTATGAGGTATAATAATCTGCTTTCGAGTAATACGCTTCTATCTGAATTTGTTTGATACTTTTTCTCTATCAATTTGACAAATTTTTGGAGCTAATGTGGATTAGATAAATTAATTTTTATAAACTGAAAATTTAGATATAAACTATACCAAAAATACTAGTATATATTGAGTTTTCTTTCATGTCAAAATGGCTAATAGTGTTACCTCTCTGCTGGATTTGGACTCTGGTCCACTTCATTAGTCTCTAGCCCCAGAACATACTCTTGGGTGTGAGCGATCAATCATGGCTTATATCTTTTCATGGTTTAAGTTTACTTATTTCCATGCATGCTATGAGTTTCTTGTGATTTAAACGGAATGTATGGACATGCTTGATCCTCATAGTGATACAGCGAGGAGATTATTCTTACATGACTCAAAATTATATGAAATTGGTGTATTTAGTGTTAGTTTTAGATTCTACGTCCTACCAACACAGGTACTGCGTAATTTTGTGTACCAAGGCTTAGGCAGTTGAGTAGAATTCACCTAGTATTTTTTGTCTTTGCTGAGATTTGGACCCTGATGCGTTTCATTGATCACTAGGTCACACCCTTGGGTGCGAACAATCATGACGTGTTCCCTTTCTTGGTTTTGAGTTTACTTATTTCCATGCTTGCTATGAGTTATTTATGAATAAATGGAATGGAAGGACATGCTTGACCCTCATAGTGATAAAACATGGAGATAGTTCTTAAATGAATCCTAGTTATATTTAATTGATGTACTTAGTGCTAGTTTTAGTTTCTATTTCGGTTTCGATCTAGTTCTTTCCAATGCTAGTGGTAAAATTGTGATACGAATAGCATTTACTAATAAAGTGGTCTCTTATATGCAGTCAATACTTGTTTGCACGTAATGACCAAAAAGAGAGAAATAGAAGATTGTATTGTGGGTAAAGAGGTAGGGGGAAAGAGACTAAAGATTGTGCAGCAGCCTTTTGCAGAGACGTCAGCCAAGGAAAGAAAAATCTTACAAGTGAAGTAAGAAGGGACTGCCTTTTTCTTGATACAATTAATAGACAGGTAATTTCAATGCTAATCACTGTTTTAATTCTGCTTGGCTAGCTAGTCAAAATTGAAACTTTGCTCCTTAAAATCAATAGAATACTGCTAGTAAAAGAAGAATCACTAGTTAGTGATATTTCGATGTTTCCTGTATGTTGTTAGCCTGTCTACATAGGCGTGTGAAGCATACCTTGAGAGCTGAACTTTGGTTTGTGGTTGTACATTCTATTTGTCGACAAGGTTGGTTAAGATGCTTTCATCAAAAAGCTGGTTAAGATGATATTTTCCTATTAGGAGTGAATATCTTGTTATTCTTCCACTTTATTTCCTTTAGCTTTCAAGTGTTCGTTCTTTTTTTCCCTTGACAAGTAAACAAGGATCTTTTGTTTTTTGAGAAGAAAGATCTTTTGGGCTACTCGGGTTCCTTTTTACAAGTATTGTCTTTTATGGAATGAGCTCTTATTATGACCCAGTTTCCTTTTTTTTGGGGGGGGTGGGGGGGTGAAGTTGGTTATCCAGTGGTCACTAGATCATTGATAATTCTGTAAATTTGGTTGAGCTATTGACATGGTGACTAATATTTTTTATTTGTTCCTTTCTATTTCATTTGTCATTGCAGGTTTTAGATTTGACTTTGAGAAATCATGTTCAGTCACTGGCAGAAAGTTTAATGTCTATGCATGTTTAATTTGTGGAAAGTACTACCAAGGAAAGGGTCATGAATCCCATGCATATACACAATGTCGCAAAGCAGGGCACCACGTATATATCAACGTGCAGACAGAGAAAGTTTATTGCCTTCCTGATGGATATGAAGTAAAAGACCCATCGCTTGATGACATTTGCCTTCTTCTCAATCCAAGGTTTGATAGTACTACACTACTACTACTACTTGAAATGCCGTCATTGCTTCTTCCCCCCACCCCTTTCCAGTACTATCAACTCCATTGTCAAATTTTTTAAGTTTCTAAGAACTTGATCATGTATTCTGAAAATGTGTCTTTTGTCATTTTTTTACAAATAATCCCAAAGATTCTTTTAGATCCCACAATCAGTATTCCGTAGTACTTTTATATTAAATTAGATACAACAATTTGCTTTTCACCGAGTTGCCGAGTGGGGCTGGGTTTGATCTTTTGCTGCTCCCATTAACCACAGAGGCATGCAAGTCATGTTCATACTGACACATCACTCTATGCCATTGGATGTATGTTGGTGCAAGAAAGGGCCGCTTGATCACTCCATCTACTTTATAGTATATGACTCTCTGCTTGGGAATTATACAACTACCCAACCTTCTTTATCATGATTCTACCCATACCTCAGACCCAAGATCGAGCACCAGGGCCTTACCCAAGTCTAGTTTCGAATCTAGTCTCGGCATCAATCTGTGAAAGCCTTCAAGCTCAATCCTAAGTTTTCTCGAAGCTTCTTATTTGTCGCCTAACGACTCTGTATCTGTATGTGAGCCCACGTGAATTCTTGCAGGCTGTTATGGATTCAAGTGAAAAACGTTTCCGTGTAGATGTGCGGTCTGATCCTGCGGAGTTTATGTTATGGCTTCTTACAACCTTGTGTGCTGATCTTAGAGGTTCAAAAAAAGGGAACAGCATAATACACCAGTGCTTTCAGGTTTTCTTCTTTCTTCTTTAGGCAGTTCCAAATGCTGTTTTCTATTTTATTTTGAGGTTGAAGATTTTCCTTTCCCCGCTAGGGTGAATTGGAGGTCTTTAAAGAAATGCACAATTGCAAATTTTCTAGGTCCCGCTGTTCAACATACTGAAGAAGATAGATGGTGAGACTGTGACTGAAGTTGTGCACCCTCGTATAGCTAGGATGAGATTTCACGTCAAAAAGCTTCCACGATATCTTATTTTTCACATGCGCCGGTTTACCAAGAACAACTTCTTTTTGGAGAAGAACCCCACTCTTGGTAAATGCTTGCTGATGTTATCTTAGACTTGGATCTTTTTACTAAGGAAATTGTAGAATTCATTTTGTATACTCATCCTGTTAGTTCATGATTATGGGGTCTGTAGTTAGATGAATGTGCACTTAACAAGAAACCCCGTTGAATTGTTTAAAGAAAGAACATTAAGGTGCCCTTAGCCAACACTAGAGGATGAGAGTGGTTGTAAAACGAAAATACACACATCTGCTTATACTGAAAAAAAAGGCCTGAATGAAGAGAAGGAACATCCGTTTGAGTGTTCATTCATATAGTTTCTATAGCCAAATCTGAGATTTGAGCAAGTTTCAACCAGCTACGTGCATATTGTCCAGGCAGTAACTCGAGCTTTTCTCTATAATCCTTCGAGTTTTTCTTCCAAAATCCTTCCTTTTTACAGTTCATTTTGATTGCCAAATAAACGGATTGTGCTAGGATTAGATTCTGATGTGGACCTATTTTATGTCAGCAAGTGCTTCTCATTTTCATTATTCTTTTCTTTTGTATATTATAGTTTCGGGTTTTTCTTTTGAGGGGATGGGGGGTTTGAAGGGCTTTGTTTTCGATTCACTTCTCCTAGTACCTCTGGCATGAAGCAAATTACCTTGTGCTTATAAAATGCAATAAGCATTCTCCAAACAACCCTGACACTCCCATGCCTCGCCTTGCTGCAAGAAAAGAGAGTGTAAATTGCGAAAAGGTTGTCGAACTTGAATATCCATATTCTGGACTAGACGCACAATATTACCTATGCATGTGTTTTCTCTTTTTTTTATCATTTGACTTGCTAAGTTTTATATTTTATGCAGTTAACTTCCCTGTGAAGAATTTAGAGCTGAAGGATTATATTCCGCTCCCTGCACCCAAGCAGAATAGAAAACTGCGCTCAAAGTATGATCTGATTGCCAATATCGTTCATGATGGCAAACCAGAAGAAGGATCATACAGCGTATTTGTGCAGCGAAAAACTGAAGAACTTTGGTAATTTTTGCCTTCCTAACTTGATAATGTTAATTTACTGTTCAAAATAATTTTAATAACCCAATTTATCTATTCCACGCAAGTACGAAATGCAGGACCTACATGTTTCAGAAACTCTGCCTCAGATGGTTGCATTATCTGAGGCTTATGTGCAGATCTATGAACAACAACGGTGATGGAAATTGACCCAGCATTTTCACCATAGTTCTCTTCTTAGGGAATTATAGTTTTAGTATTCAAGTATAGATGAAGAATTGATATTTTTAAAGGAAAATTGTTGGATATATAGATATGGGCTAAATAGACTAAATAGACTTTGTTTTTATTTATTCTTGTAGCCCAATTATATTTGAGGCCCATTTTGTATTTTAGGCCCAATATATAAAGTAGACTAGCTCACTATGTAAGAGCTCAGTCTTTCAGAATTGTTTATCAATCTAGAAAGTTCTTCCCTTCTCTCTCTATGAACTCTCAACCTCAATCGTCTTTTGTTCAATTTGTGAATATTTTGCTTGTTAACATGGTATCAGAGTTCAGATCCGTGTTCTTCTGATGTTCCGTTTCCGATCGATTCTACCCTTGACGATTTTCATCAATTTTTTTCCGACACTTGACAGTATTTGTCGAATCGTTGGTATTCAGGTGGATGTTGTGTTTCCGATGGGGTTTTCTGCGCACGAGATGGAATTTTCTGATGTCTAACATGAAGGTTTCGAAGATACTCTCCGGGATTTCACTATTTCCAAGCTAGGGTTTCCTGCCCTATTTTGTTTTTATCATTGAAGGCCGTTCTCTTTCCGGTTGCAAAAGAGGCTGGTATAATTGTTCCTTATTCTCTACACTGGTGATATATATGTTGTTATTTCTGTTTGTTTTGCTGATTACTATTAGATATGGCTACTGATAATGTTGATCCTGCTATGTCCACTTGTTCGCATACTATATTTCATGAGGACGATTATACGCATCCCCTTCATCCTTTATATGTTCATCCTTCTGATGTACATGGGACTTCTCTTGTTTCTACTCCTTTTGATGGGACTTGCTATGGTAGTTGGAGACGTATTATTTCAGTTGCATTGTCTACTAGAAATAAAATTGATTTTATCACTGGTACAAGTGTTAGACCTCCTGATGGGTCACCCTTCGCCAGATAGTGGCAAAGGTGTAATGACCTTGTAATATCCTGGTTAATAAATTCCTTGTCTAAAGAGATTGCTCGAAGTGTCGAATATTCTGAATTTGCTAAGGACATATGGTGTGAACTAGAAGAAAGATATGGTAAAGCTGATGGTGCCAGGGTTTGAATTAAAAAAGGAACTGGCCCATATTTCTCAAGGCTCTCTTGATATAGCCTCTTATTTCAACAAAATAAAACAGTTGTGGGATGAAAGCACCTCTATTTCAGCTGGTAGGGCAAAAGTCTGTACTTATGGGGCTAAATCAGTTGAGGATGAGGAACAGAGAGCTTATCAGTTCCTCATGGGTCTAAATGATACCTAAGGGTGGCAGGTGGGCCGGGCCCGTGGGCTATACGGGCCCGTGGGCTAAACGGGCCGGCCCGTGGGGGGTCCGGGCTTGGGGGGCTTTAGGCCCGTGGGGGCCGGTTCTAATGTTTGGACCTGGGCCGGCAGACGGGCCTGGGCCGAGCCAAGCGGGCCCAACGGTCAAAATTAAAAAAATGGCCAACGGCCAGATTTTTAAAATCTCGCCGTTGGAGCCTCAAAAGAGCCGTTTGGCATGTTTAAAAATTAGCCATTTGGCCCCCAAACT
>MDKI01155950.1:0-49690 GCA_005239505.1 Nicotiana paniculata | reverse complement strand
TATATATATATATATATATATATATATATATATATATATATATATATATATACACTGTGCATGTACTCACTGTAATATCAGACTCCGGAGGGACGGATCTTAGCCCAAGCTCTAATCAATAATCAATATAACCATTATGGAGTGAATCCCGATCCAAAGATCAATCCATTGCGGTGTGAAACCCGATCCAAATATTAATACTTTGCAACATGTACCACGATCCAAACATAACTCACAATACGGTTCTATGACTCACAACAGTCATCAACCGCTCAAGCCTCAATGATCACAGGACTCCGCTCAAACAGTATCACATATTCAAGGCAACAACAACATGTGATATAACGAACAAATAATGTGCAAAGACTAAGATATAACATGCGGATGATGGATTATGAGTGTGAATATGACTACAATTAAGTCAAATAACTCAAAACAGAAAGAATATCCCTATCATGTCTCAAGAAAATAAGCACATATCCTAAAAATAATTTCTAACATGAATCAAAGCTCAAATAATCATACAAGTAGAGAAAATACGAATATAATAAAGCATGACAACAAACAAGTCTCATAGTTGTCCAAAGTCCACACAGATCACGAATACTCCGGTGTACACACACACGCCTGTCACCTAACACATGTGTCACTCCCAAAACATCTCAAATATCATAGTCTACAGGGATAACTGCCATCAAACCAAGTTTAGATATGTTACTTATCTCAATCAAGCTAAAACAATACTCTAGAAAAAGCTATCCTGCTCGAATCGGCCTTCGAACAACTTGAAACTAGCCAAAATAAACTCAAAATTGTTAAACAATGCCATAGGAATCAAACTCAAACGATAAAGGTCGAATTTTTAGTCAAATACTCAAAGTCAACCAAAACTTCAACTCGAGCCCGTACTCCGGAACTCGACAAAACTTACAAATTCAAATAACCCATTCGAATACAAGTCCAACCATATTAATTTCATCTAATTTCAAATTTGAATCAATGTTCAAAATTCAATTATTCACATAAGAAAAGTTTTTGACAAAACCCCCAAAATTTTTCTTTTAGGTTGACCACCCAAATACCACATTAAAGATAAAATCATATAAAATCAATCCGAGTAAAAAATACTTACCTAATCCAAATCATGAAAGCCACTCAAATTCGAGCTCCCAAACTCAAAATGTGATAAAATGAACAAAATCCTCTATATATAATAAGTTGCCAGCGGTTTCCGTGTTTACGGACAAACATCCACATCTGTGGCACCACTTATGCGGTACCCGTCAGGCATCTGCGAGAATCCCTCAACAGGTTGCAGACTACATCTGCGACAATCCAGCCGCATCTGCAGTTTAGCAAGTGCGGTTATTCAAGCGCAGAAGCGCAAATCCTCAGCCTGTCCCAAGTTACACAAGTGCGCACCTCTAACCACAGGTATGACTTTGCATATACGGTCAATCCTCCGTAGATGCGACTACCCAGGTCCCTGCCAAAACCAACAATAACCAACATGATCCAAAATGATCTGAAACCCGTCCGAAACTTACCCGAGCCCTTCGGGACCCCGTCCAATCATAACAACAAGTTCCAAAATATGGCATGTACCTACTCAGGACCTCAAATCACAAAAAAAAAAAAAAATCAAAACAACAAATTGCACCTCAAATCGAGCTTGTTGAACTATTTCAAATTTTTAGATTTCACACTTATGCTGAACACTTCTAAGAAACTTAGAATCACCTCAAATTTTACTCGCAAGTTTCAAATGACATAATGAACCTATTCCAATTCCTAGAATCACAATCTGAACCTGATAACATTAAAATAAACTCCTGATCAAATCTATGAACTTTCCAAACCTTCAAATTGTCAATTTAATCCGGACATACGCCAAATACAAAATTACCATTCTGACCTAACGGAGCCATCCAATTTATGGTCAAATACATAGTCAAACTTGATCAAATACGCCCAAGTGTTACTATTACGAGTGCTTCATTCATAGTTTAAGCTTTTGCCTGACACTCTTGCTAGTTTAGTCAATAGGCACAATAACGTCAGCAATAAGCATACACCATTGGATATCATCTTGTATCATAGCTCATTCATAACTAGGATAAATAAGTACAAGGCTCAATGCTGATCACTAGTGCAAACCCATAATTAAAAAAACTCTTTTATATTTCCTACTATTATTTTCACACTAGTCGTGACATCTTCTTTATAAATATCTTTAATAGCGTTTATATATTTAATATGGATTCTTTTCTTCTCAAACAACCACGAGAGGATTTCTTAGTACTATATTATATGCTTTCTTTGAGACAATGAACATCATGTATAGGTCTTTCTTCCTCTCGCAATAAATATCCATCAATCCTCTGAGCAAGAATATAAAATACATTATAGATCTACCAAATATAAATTCAAGTTGGTCCTTTATTACTCTTTGTAGTATTTCTAGCTAAGTGTACTCTCTATTACTATTTCCCGAAGTTTTATCGTATGGCTTACACCTTTAATGCGAGTCCAAAACCAAAGTGACCAAAAGAAACTCAATTGATGGAAAAACTAACTATTTTAATTTATTAAAGTGCATGAAATAAATATGCTATGAATAAGCTAATGTCCCAGGCTAACATATATTTGTCAAATTTGACCAATATAGCGCATGTATTTAATGCAGTATATATGTCCAGTTTGCATAATATTGTACTTGGAATTGTCATGATGTTGAACTTTCTTGTATTTTATAGTAAATTTTCATGTATCCAGCTTAAATCTTTAATTCCACTGCTACTTAAAGGGCATTTCATCTGAGGTAAAAATTCACCATTCACATGTTTAAACAATCCGTTGTTGAAAAACTTCATCCAACACGGGCGCATGTGATTAAAGAGTAAGGGTTTTGTTATACCAGGTTGCGTGGGATACATGCGCTTTGTTGATCAAACCTGCTTAAACATCCCAAGCATACATAGAGCACATATTTCATGCGCTAATAGGTAGTTTGGTAGCTATATTGTTAAACATAACTAGTATTTTCGTTGCTTGAATTTTCCCCCATCATTTTGGTTCCGGACTCCGTTTAATGTTACGATAATTTCTTTTTAGTATCTTATATATTGGGACGGTGGTGCTCTTATTTATTCATCACACATCCTACCACCTCTTATTAGCATTCGATGAGTACAAAACTATAAATCGAATGCTCAGTAGTATATAGCATCGAAATATATCGTGTCCACAAGGTGTTGGTTTAAATAATAATTGGCTTAACACTATTCATGATGAATAACCCTTGAGATTGAGGTAGTTAAAAACCACAGTTAACAAATTAAAATTTTAAGCAAGTAAAATTTTATTGCAGGAAAACCGAGAGTTGAGCAACTAAGTAATTATTAGGAGAAATAAAGGCAATCGGCGAAATAAGTACATGATTATTATCTCAGGATCCAATACTTATTCTTATTTCATTTTTATAATACTATTAATTTTTACGAGCTCGCTAATTATCAGATTTGTCACGCCCTAAACCAAAAGAGGCGTGACCGGCACCCGATGCCATACTCGTCCCGAGTGTACCACTCTGTAATTGTGAACTCTGGAGGGTTAACTCTTAACTTAGGACGATGAGGCCACATTCTGAATCATCAGACAAGAATGTCTCTCTCATCTGAGGGGTAAACGTACCAAAAAGCTGATATACATAACTGTGCAGGCCGACGAGGCCGCCATGAACGTCGACAACCAATAATACCAAACTAAAAATGCACACAGGGCTAGCAAGGTCACAATACTAGCATACAAAATATACAGGACTCGTCTACAAGCCTCTAGAGATAACAAAACTATATCATAGTCGGGACGGGGCCTCGACCTACCCTTCAAACCTGTATATATAAGATGGACTCAAAGGTTACCTGGTAACTCTGAGGAAGTGGAGCTTACCAACCGAGCTGATGTTTGACTGTATATCTATTGGGAAGGTCTATCCATCTGTCTATCAGGAGCTGCAGGCATGAAATGCAGTGTCCTTAACGAAAGGGACGTCAATACGAAATAATGTACTAAGTATGTAAGGCAATAAAATAACTAAAATCTGAAGCTAAACTGATAATATAATAATTGAAAGTAAATAGGAGTCAAAGATGATCTAAAGATATGCTTTCCTGTTGATACTGACTCAACTCTCTCAATATAGTAAGTAAATAGATGTCTGGCCCTATAAGGCTCGGTATGTATAACTACTCTGCCGTAGTAGGTTTTCTCACAGGCGCTCGACCATACTAGGCTCTGTATCTCAGCCATTCTGGGCTCGTTCGTAGGTGCTCGACCGCAGTAGGCTCGGTATATAACTTACCATTTGATTATAGGTTGACCAATAGGGGCCTGCCCACCGATTATAGCTTGATGGTGGTCAAAATACTGTAATACTGCCCAATAGGCGCATGCCCACCGATTATAGCTCGATAGTGGTAAAAATACAGTAATACTTAACTGGAAAATATATATACACAGCCTCTTCTCTCTTGACTTGAAAAATACAATACTTAACTGAATATGAAGTCCCGATAAGGGAGAATATGGTAACTTATGAGACCAAGATAATGTACATAAATTCAAGAATATGAACTTCTCTTTGTGTCTCGTTTTCAAACACATGTAGTTACAAGATCATGCCAAAATGAAGGAAAGATTTAGTCTTAACATACCTTAACCCCGTTGAGTCCTTAATACCTTACAAGAACTCTTCAAACAACTCAACTCAATCTACCATAGCATAAGGAGATTCAAAATCAGTGCTGGGTAAAGGCTAAGTCCGTTACTTAAGCTATTAGCTCGTTGAGGTAAATTTGGAAGCATTTCTCCTGTAGCAAGGGCCTCCTTCAATACCATATACAAACAACAACAACTAGAGAAATCCAGCAACATATAAATATCAATAACAAGACACCATATAACAATAACAAGTCACATCTACTTCACGACGAGCGGCAAGCTCCGATTGGAATCCGTATAACTCATATCACCCCTTATAGACTTCTTACTTTAACTTAACAGTATCATTAACATGATAATGAAGTCATTCAACAATGATTACAACCTTATACTATATATTTATAGCAAAGAAAATAATCCACAACTCCAGCTATCCTCAATTAGCAACGTTATTGAGGACTAGTTCATGTCTAGTCCATCCATTTAACTTAATCAACATCAAGATAACCTTAAGAAAATGAACTAGTTCATGTCTAGTCCATCAAGATGGACTAGTTCATGTCTAGTCCATCCATTTAACTTAATCAACATTAAGATAACCTTAAGAAAATGAAAGAACAAAATACACATACCTACTACAGTAGACTCAAGTCGAAATACAAGTTATATTTAGCTTACAACAACCCTCAATGACAATACAATCCATATTCACATCACAACACCATAGAGGGGTTATTCTTCACCTTTGGCTAACTTTGATATTGGATTATGGTGTATCCTTTTGAAATTTGTTTGGAGCCTTGGGGGAACTATTTGGGAGGATTGAAGAGCGTGAGGATGGAAGGATATCAAAAAATGAGCAAAGTCATCCCAATAACGAGATAAAAACAAGTGAAGGCCGACCACCGACCAAGTGGGTCCCATAGGGGCTTCCCGCACCGTCTCGCATAAATGTGAATATCTCTATACTCCGATATCATATTGACAAATGGTTTATTAATTTAGAAACTAGACTCATAGATTTTCAGTTTCATAGATGGATAATCCAGTAATTCTAAGTATAATGAGGGAAAAGCTCAGCTACATTTGACCTAAGTTTCAGCACATTTGTGAATGTAACTTGTGATGACCTTTGCCAACTTTTGTTCCACAACTCGCTTGACTTCAAGACATAACACAGGACTATCATAAGACTAAAATAACTCATAACACCACCGCCTTATCATGTTAAACACCCCAGTCTCACCCCAAAAGTACATTTATAACATTTCCAACTTGTCGACTTTTGACGAAACTTATTTTCTTCAATTCGTTTAGCTTCTAATCCTTCCAACCCTCTTGGTACTTTGTATTCATGATATTAAGTATTTGTAACGTATAAGTTAACATGATTAACATACTTTATGTACTTTCAAAGATGATCTCATTTCTTAGCTTACATCAATTGACTTGCGACGTACTTTTATATGCGAAAATATGGGGTGTAACACAAATTATTTCCGGAGTCAAGGTTCTACCTTCGAATAAACTTCAATTTCAAGAGAAAAACTAATAGAAAACTTTGTGAACATATGCTATGAAATATTGATGGTTATTCTCAAGGTTAACTTCTCACATAGAATTATTAGTTTTTTAGTTCAACTAACAATTCAAAAATCTCATGCAATTACTTAGAAGAACCATGAATCGAAACTAGAACATACGATGCAAATATATTTAATAAATTAATTATCTTTCGATTAAATAAGTTAACGAACAACTTCACAATATAATTCAAAAGTTTATTAAATAATTCAAACAGCTATCAATAATTAAATCCCTAAATTAATAATCAAAATACTTTGTCTGTCAAAATTGACTACTCCGGAGAAGTGGAAGAAGTTATCACAGATAAATTTGAAGAAATAAAAAATATTAAACTAATGTTAGAGTCCAAACTTCCATATTGAATTGATGGAAGGTTGATAAATCCCTTTGTCTTGAAATGTCAAGATCCAAACTCCCACCGGAATCATGATGGCGCCTAACATCACATGCTAGGCAAGCCAATAGTTTCACAATAATAATGAACTCAATAAACAGAAATGAATAATCTCAACAACAGAAATGAATAATCTCAACAACAGAAATGTTATGAAATATCTGAGAAAATAACAATAACACTACTACAACTTTCCCAAAGATCTGGTGTCAACGAGTACATGAGCACTACTGAATATCAAAATATAAGGCCAAATCCTTTATACAACAGTCTGAACAATAGAACTGTAGTAATAGAAATAAATGAAAAAAAATTCAAGGTTCGCGAACAACGTTGCAACTACCTTGTAGTCTGCCCGAGCTGGAATCATTGCAAACTCTAGCAATCACGCTCCAGAAAGTACTCGGATCTTCAGATGAAATGCAAAGAGTAGTATGAGTACAACCGACCCCATGTACTCAGTGCATAACAAACCTAACCTTGGGTTGAAATCAGTGAAGGTCTCGGAAGAAGAGCCGGTACTCAACATCATTAATCAATAACAACTCAGAGTATAATAAAGACAGTACAAATAGGTAACTCAAAGATTTCATGTTCAGTTCATTCACAATTATGGAAATTTAGATATGCTTTCCAAGTATGACAGTCAAAGGCTAACACAGATAAGATGTTTCATTTAACAACTAGCATGAGGTAAGTACATCTCTTTGCCTACATGTCAAATATACATGTCAAGTCAATATCATCATAGTGAAACCATCAAGAATAACCACACTCAGCATGCTTACCGTGCCTGGCACAGTGCCTCTCTACATCACACAGAACTACACTCAGCACTATATGGGTGCCTGGTACAAATTCCCCTCACCAAAGCACATATATGTCATTATGCATGCACTCACTGTAATATCAGACTCCAGAGGGGCAGATCCTGGCCCAAGCGCTAATCAAAACCATAGCCCAATAGTGAGGCCTGGTGTACGTGTCACCCATAATAAGTACTACTTAGCCCAATATGGTCCTGGCGTACGCGTCACCTCAAAATATATACTAAATCGGCTCTATGGCCCAAGCTCAGTCATCAATTGCTCAAGTCTCAGTTAACCATATCTCACAGTACTCAATTACACAGTGTTACACATATGAGGAATCAACAACATGAGACAAATCAAAGTAAGAAGGCACTGAGATGGAGATATAATATACAGATATAGCATCATGACTGAGAGTAGGTTTACAATTAAGGCAAACAGCACAAAACAACAAGAATATCCCTATCACGTCTCAAAACAAATAAACAAAAAACCTAGACGTAATTTTTAACATGAATCATAGCTCAAATAATCATACAAGTAGAGAAAAATATGGATATAACGAGACATGATAGTAAGATAAGTCACGTAATAGTCCAAAATCTACCCGTATCATGAATATTCCGGTGCACGCACACACGCCCATCACCTAACATGTGCGTCACCCCAAACCCATCTCAAAGATCATAGTTCTCAAGGGATAAATACTCTCAAATCCAAGTTTAGATATATTACTTACCTCAAAACGCGAGAATCAATACTCCAAAAAATCCTTCCCACGCGAATCGGCCTCCGCACGACTCGAATCTAATCAAAATAACTCAATATCATCAATAAAATTCGTCCGAAACAATTTCAAATGATAAAGCTAAGATCTTGAATTAGTTAAGCAAACTCAACCCAAAATTCGACTCTGGTTCCACATCTCAGAATGTGATGAAACTCACAAATTCCGGATACTCATTCCGATACGAGTCCAAATATATGTGTTTGATCCAATTTCAACCTGAAATCGACCCTCAAATCATCAAATCTCACTCTTCAAAATCATAATAAAAAATCTCCAAATTTTACCTTAAAGTCATATAAACTAGAGGAAATAATCCATATAATAGCCATCATAAAAATTGAATAAACTGCACTTACCTGTTTAGCTATAGTGAAGAGTCTCCCAAAAATCGCCTCCAACCGAGCTCCACAACTCCAAATAATGAAAAATGACCAAACTCTTCGAATATGAAAATTTGTCAGTGATTCCGCTTCTGCTGTCACTTGACCGCATCTGCATCCAGCTCAATTCTCAGGCTTCCTCTTCTACGACCAACACTCAGCATCTGCGGCCATTCCTTCGCAGATGCGACATCGCACTTGCTCCTTGCCTTCCGCACCTGCGCTTTTCACTAACCTACGGCCATGTCCGCTTCTGCGGCCCGTTGCCCGTACATGCAGACTCGCATCTACGATAAACCTTCCGCAGGTGAAAAAGCACCAAACTCAACAACACTTTAGTAATGCAACACAATCCAAAAAAATTTGAAACCCATCCAAAACACACTCGAGGCCCCGGGACCCCGTCCAACCAATCCCAAAACATAACACAAACCTACTTGAAGCCTCAAATCACATAAAATAACATCAAAACCACGTATCGCACCATGATTCAGGCCTAGGGAACTAATAAATGTTCAACATCCAAAACACATGTTGAATAGTATCAAATTAACCAGGAATGACCTCAAATTTTGCATACAAGTCTCAAATGACACAATGGACCTATTCCAACTCCCGATTTTTTTTCCAATTGGGTTTTTCCGGCAAAGTTTTTAATGAGGCAGTAATGAGGGTGGAAAGGATAAAATATTCCACTTTTCGGTCATATCACAGCGAGTAACTGAAAAGTGGTGGGACTATTTGTATACGGTAAAAATCAATCTCAAAAGTTGGATGAATTAGGAAGCAACACGTGTAAAGGATGAAGAGTTAGTGGTGACTCAGCCATGGTGACATCAGATATAAACATGTGGCCGGATAAGACACAAATCAAGATATAACCGTTATAAAATTATTACAAAAGAACCCAAGATTCCTCCGGCCTTTAGTAGCCTTTATTACCTTTTATTATTCTTTATAACCTTTTAATTACCTTTTATTTCATCATTAATATTGGTAATTAATGGGCCATGATGTGTGGATCATGCACCCCATAACTCCAGTATGAATAGAAGCTTTCATTCTATTATAAAAGGGGAATCAAATAGGAAAAAATCATACTTACTTTTTTCTCTATATTCTTTTGTTCCGGTATCGAAGTATTCTTAAAGGCTGAGTATTCAACTAGAGTCATCTTGTAACGATCCGACCCGTCATTTTGTATATTGTAGTCTCGTTCCCTTATTTATTGCTTCTTCCGTGTTCATTTGTGGCTATGTGACTTTCCGAGATGGTTGGATTAGTTTCAGAGAAGTCTTGGAGTGAAATGAGACACTTAGTCCCAAAGTTGAAGGCTTAAGTTGAAAGAGTTGACCGGAGTTTGATTTTTATGTAGACAACTCCAGAATTGAGTTTTGAAGATTCTAATAGCTTCGTATGGTGATTTTGGACTTAGATGTTTGGCCAGATATTTATTTGGAGGTACGTAGGGTGGTTTGAAGCTTTTTGAAAGAAGTTAGAAAATTGAAGGTTTGGAAGGTTGAGAGGTTTGTTCGAGAGTTGACTTTGATTATATCGGGTTTGGATTTTGGTTTCGGTAGTTGTAATAGGTCTGTAATGTCATTTGGGACTAGGGTGAAAATTTTAAGGTCATTTAGAGTTGATTTGATATGGTTCGACATTAGTTTTAGAAGTTGAAAGTTCATTAGTTCGTTAGGCTTGAATTGGGGTGAGATTCGTGAATTTGATATTGTTTGGTATGATTTGAGTCTTCGAGTAAGTTCGTAATGTATTTTAGGACTTGTTTATATGTTTGGATAGGGTCCTGGGGGCCTCGGGTGTGTTTTGGATTGTTGACAGATTATGTTGGACTTGGTAATATTGTTGAAGGTTGCTGATGCTGGTGCAATGCAGCTGCGTGGTTTTGATCGCAGGAGAAGACCCACATGTTCGGCCTTATTTTCTCTTCTACGAGGTCGGCTGGATGGGGGAAATAGTTGCAGATGCGAAGTTGTTCCGCAGAAGCAGATATGCTCCTGCAAGTTAGAGTCAGCAGAAACGGAGTTTGACTAGAGCTGGGAGGAGCGCAAGTGCGAGGCTTTTTCCGCATCTGCGAGTCCACACATGTGGTAGTGTGAGCATGAATGCGAGATTGGAGAGAGGATTGGGAGTCCACATATGTGGAAGGATTGGTCAAAAAGCGGTGCCGCATGTGCAGAGACGGGGCCACAAGTGTGCTTGGTCGGCATTTCAAGTGACTTTCGCAGATGCGTAAATTTGACCTCAAAAGCAGCGTCACAGGTGCGACTTAGGCAGCCATAGGTGAGAAATCGCTGGGCAGATAGTAAAAATGAGGGTTTTGGTTATTTTCTCATTTTGGACTTGTGGAGCTCGGGTAAGGGTGATTTTTGAGAGGGATTTTGTTACAATTGAAGAGGTAGGTGAAGTTTAATCATTTTTTATGTTAGATATTGATTACCCATTGATTATTACACTTAGTTTATGTGAATGTGAAGTAAAAATTAGGGATTTTAGACTATATGGTTGGAGAGTGAGATTTGGTAATTTGGGGGTCGATTTGTGGATGGAATTGGATGAATTTAATATGGTTGGACTTGTAATTGAATGAGTGTTTGGAATTTGTGAATTTCACCAGGTTCCAGGGTGCGAGCTCGGGGTTGAACTTTTGGGTTGACTTTCCGATTTTTATTAAAGACTTTAGCTTTATCATTTGAGATTGTTTCCTATGGCTATTATTGATGGAATTAAGTTTTTTTTTACTAGAGTCAAGTCGCTCGGAGGCCAATTCGCGAGGCAATGACTTGTTGGAGTATTGAGTAGCGTGCTTTGAGGTAATTAACATTTCTAAACTTGGGATTGAGAGTATTTATCCCTGGGAACCATGTTATTTTTTATGTGCTTAGGTGACACACATGCTTGGTGACGGGCGTGTGGGTGTGCACTGGGGTAATCATGATCCGAGTTGACTCTTGGACTTGGTTGCTATTATACCTAATTTTATCCGTGTTTAACCTTATTGTTAGGTTAATGGAGTTACGATTCATGTTAGAAATCATATCTAATCTATGTGGTTATTTGATTGAGACTTGATGAGGCCATTTATGTTGTTTTGGGTTATCTGACTTAACTGTAATTATACACTCAGTCATGATTCTTTATTTGTATATCATATATCAGTCTCCCTTCATCATTCATTGTTACATCACATGTTATCATTGTTTTTCTATATGTGGAGTTGTTGGCTGAATGATATGTGATTATGAGCCCTTAAGATCTGAGAGGTTGATGACTGAGGTGGGTCTTAGAGTCGTGATAAGAGTATTATTGTGGATCGGGCTACACGCCGCAACATGCCATCTTGTCTTTATTATTATTATTATTATTATTATTGGTATTATTTTTATTATTATGTGGATGGGGTTGCACATCGCAGCAGGCCTTATTGGCTTTTGATTAGCACTTGGGCAGGATCTGCCCCTCCGGAGCCTGACATACCAACAGTGACCGCAGACACACTAATATATACACGTACTTTGGTGAGGGCATTGATTCCAAGCACCCGTACGGTGCTGAGTGAATGTGTGTGTGATGAGGTGGGACATTTGAGAAAGCTAGCCTGAGTATGCTGAGAGCGAGAGTATTTGGGGATATCACCTTGAAGTCATTAATTTGACATGCATACTTGACATGTAGGAATGGATATGTATCATTGCTCATGCTAGTTGTTACGTACATGATCTTATTAGTGTTGGGCTTTAATTGTTATACTTGAAAGCATATCTAAATTTCTGTAATATGTACGAGCAGATTTTGAAAATTACTTTGAGATACTTATTGTTATGTCATCATTATATCCGCGTTGTCATTTACATTTGTTTTGACTCTCTTCTTTCGAGCTTGTCACTTCTTTCAGCCCAAGGTTAGTTATGTTACTTATTGAGTATATGGGGCCGGTTGTACTCATACTACACTCTGCACTTCGTGTGCAGATCCAAGTACATTTGGACATAGTGATTGCTATATATCTGTAGGTACCAATACTTGGAGACTTCGAGGTAGCTGCTTTGACGTCCTCAAACCTTGACTCTCTTTCTCTTATTTTCCTTTATTATTGCTATATTATCCAAATTGTTGTACTAACGATTTGGTTTATGCCTTGATACTCAGTAGTGCTCATGTACTTGTTGACACCAGGTTTTGGGGATTGTTATAGTAGTTTTGTTGTTTTTTATTATATAATTATGATATTTTCGATGTTAAGCTTATCAAACCATGTTTATTCAAATGCTTAGCTATTATGTGACTATTGGCTTGTCTGGCAAGCAGTGTTAGGCGTTGACGTAATTCCGGTAGGAGTTGGATCGTGACAAGTTGGTATCATAGCCATGTTGCTTAGGTTTCACGAGTAATGGGCCGGTTTAGTAGAGTTTTGCCAATCGGTACAGAGACGTCTGTACTTATCTTCGAGAGGCTACCGAACCGTTAGGAAACTCCACTTTCTTTCATTCTTGTCACGGGGATTTATTATTTCTGGAGTTGAAACTTGACTCTTTTATTCTCTAACATATGGTGAGGACACGTGCTATCGAATCAGGCAGAGCGGCACCTGTGGAGCCACCAGTTGCTCCAGCTGAGGAGCAGATACTAGATGTTGTTGAGCCGGTGGGATCAACTTAGGAACTAGTAGTGCCCATTGTTACCCTTGGCCTCAAGAGGCCTTGGCCCATCTTTTGACTGAATGCATGATCCTTGCTTAGGTGGTTTCGGTTCCAATTGCACCAACTATCTCACAAGCTGGGAAAGGTGCCCAGATTTCTGCCGCCACATATTCTAGAGTAGCTTGCTCAGGTACTCCAGACACTAAGGTACTACCAGCCCAGCTGGTTGATGCTGCTTGGGCCGAGGTTGGTTCATCTATGAGTGTGAGGAGAAGAATAGATTATAGTGGTTTGGGAGGCTTAAGCCTCCGTAGTTCAGTGGATGCTCAGTATTTTCTAAATAGGTGTCAGCGGATTCTTCGCACAACAGGTCTTTTAGACACTAGTGGGGTTGCATTTACTATATTTCAGCTAATAGGGGAAGCCTATGGTTGGTGGAAGGCTTATGAGTTGAGAAGGCCATCCAGTGCAACACCAGTTATATGGTACGAGTTCTCTGTTCTCTTCTTAGAGAAGATTTTTCCCCTGACTCGCAGAGAGGAGTTGTGTAGGCAGATTCATCAGCTATGTCAGGAGTGTTTGATTGTGACTCAGTATTAGATGAGACTTGCAGATTTGGCTCGTCATGCAGTATGGTTAGATACTACTAAAATAGAGAGGATCAGAAGGTTCATTTATGGTCTTAACAAGGCCTATGATTCAATTTGGCTCGAGAGGCTGAGATAGATGTTGGGTTTAACCAGGTGGTCGAGATTGCCAAGCGCTTGGAGTCGGTTCACAGGATTTAGCACAAGGGGAGGGAGGGCAAGAGACCTGTGTTTTAGGTGGTTTCAGTGGTACCTCTTCTAGAGGTCAGTCACATCACAACAATGGTCATCCTTAGAGGCCTGATTATATAGCTCATCCGGTTCATCATGGTGCATCAGATAGTTATGGCCATATAGTAATTGTCCGATTTCGTTATCATTCAATGCACTCCCAGCTCATAGTTTGTAACGTGCTCTATCAGTTTAGGGTTCATAAGTACCGGGATCTTCCAATGGTTATTCTAGTTCTCGAGGTCCAGTTCAGGCCCCACAGACATCCCTAGATCGAGGTTGCTTCGAGTGTGGGGAATTGGGGAATGTGAGGAGGTATTTCCCCATATCTTACTAGAGGTTGCGTTCAGCAGAGAGGTCAGGCTATGACTCCCGCACCAGTTAGTACAACACCCGCTCAGCCAGCTCGGAGTGGGACTCAGGCAGTTCGGGGTTGCCCTAGAGGGGGAGGTCGATCAGATGGTAGTTAGGCTAGATGCAATGCTTTTACCACTAGTCCATATGTAATGGCTTCCAATGCTGCGATCACATGTATTGTTTCAGTATGCCACAGTGGTGTTTCAGTATTATTTGATCTTGGTTCTTATTCATATGTGTCATCAGACTTTTCTCATTATTTGGATATTCTCCGTGATTCTTTAGTTATTCCTATTCATATATCTATGCCGGTGGGGGATTCTATTATTGTGAACCACGTATATCGGTCATGTGTGGTGACTATTGGGGGTTATGAGATGAGGGTTGACCTTTTACTACTCAACATGGTTGATTTTGATGTGATATTGGGCATGTATTAATATTGGGCATGTATTAGTTGTCGTCGTGTCATGCTATTCTGAATTGTGATGCTAAGAACATAACATTGGAGATGCTGGGGTGCCGAGGTTGGAGTGGAGAGGCTCCCTGAATTATGTTCCTAGTAGAGTGATTTCACACTTGAAGGCTTAGCGGATGGTTAGAACGGATGTTTGACATATTTGGCCTTCATGAGGGATGTTGGTACTGATACTCCTACCATTGAGTCAGTTCTGGTAGTGTGAGACTTCCTAGATGTATTTCTAGAAGACCTGTCGGGCATGCCACCCGACAGGGACATTGATTTTGGTATTGACCTGATGCCGGGCACTAAGCCCATCTCTATTCCTCTGTATCGCATGGCACCAACAAAGTTGGAGGAATTGAAGGAACAACTTCATGAATTACTTGATTAGGGTTTCATCAGGCCTAGTGTGTCTCCTTGGGGTGCATCAGTTCTATTTGTTAAGAAGAAAGACGGTACTATGAGGATGTGTATTAATTACAGGCAGTTGAACAAAGTTAAAATTAAGAACAAGTACCCACTATCGTGCATTGATGACTTATTTTACCAGCTTTAGGGTGCGAGAGTGTTCTCGAAGATTTATTTGAGGTTGGGGTATCATCAGTTGAAGATTCAGGATTCTGATATTATGAAGATAGCACCCAAGACCCGCTATAGTCACTACGAGTTTCTGTTGATGTCTTTTGGGATGTCCACTACCCCGACATCCTTTATGAACTTGATGAACAGTGTATTCCAGCCATATATTTATTCATTCCTCATCGTGTTCATTGACGACATATCGGTGTAATCACGCATCCAGGAGGATCTTGACCAACATCTGAGGATTACTCCAGACTTTGAGTGAGAAGAAGCTATATGCTAAATTCTCCAAGTGCGAGTTTTGGCTTGTTTCAATGGCGTTCTTGGGACACGTGGTGTCTAGTGAGGGGATCAAAGTGGATGGAAAGAAGATTGATGCAGTTCAGAGTTGGCCTAGACCATCTTCAGCTACAGAGATTCAGAGCTCTTGGGTTTGGCAGGTTACTATCGGCTTTTTGTGGAGGGTTTCTCGTCCATTGTTGCACCTTTGGCTAGATTGACTCAGAAGGGTGCTCCTTTCAGATGGTTTGAGGAGTGTGAGGCGAGCTTTCAGAAGCTGAAGACTGCATTGATTATAGCCCCAATGTTGGTGTTTCCTACGGGTTCAGGATCTTACATCGTGTATTGTGATGCGTCACATATTGGGCTAGGTGCGGTGTTAATGCATGACGACATGATAATTGCCTAGGCGTCACGGCAGTTGAAGGTTCATGAAAAAAATTACCCTGCACATAACCTGGAGTTGGCATCTATTGTTCACGCATTGAATATTTGGAGGCACTATCTATATGGTGTTCATTGTGAGGTCTATACCGACCATTGGAGAAAGCACAAAGATCTTAATTTGCGGCAGCGCAGATGGTTTGAGTTTTTGAAAGACTATGATATCACCATATTATATCATTCGGGGAAGGTCAATGTGGTGGCCGATACATTAACTAGGAAAGCTGAGAGTATGGGCAGTTTGGAATATTTACCGATTCTAGAGAGGCCACTAGCCGTAGATGTTCAGGATTTGGCCAACCAGTTTCTGAGACTGGATGTTTCGAAGCGCAGATGGGTTTTTGATTGCGTTGTATCTCGGTCATTGTTGTTGGAGCGTATCATAATGATCCTCACTTGGGGTTTAGGGTTTAGGGTTTAGGGTTGGTTTTGAAGGACACGGTTTAGCAGGATGGTGCTAAGGATGTTGTGGTTGGTGGTGATGGTGTTATGCGACTTAAAGGCCGGATTTTTGTGTTCCAAATGTTGATGCGTTGAGAGATTTGATCCCTGAGGAGGCTCACAACTCGCGCTATTCCATTCACCCAGGTGTCACGAAGATGTACTGCAATTTGAAACAACACTATTGGTGGTGGAGAATGAAGAAAGATATTGTTACTTATGTCTCTCGGTATTTGAATTGCCAACATGAAGTATGAGCACCGGAAACCGGGAGGGTTGGCTCAAAGATTGGAGATACCAGAGTGGAAGTGGGAGCTCATCATTATAGACTTTGTGGTAGGCATGCCATGGACCTTGAAGAAATATGACACAATCTAGGTTATTGGGGATCGGTTGACTAAGTCCGCGCACTTCATCCCGATGGTGACTTCCTATTCTTGAGAGCGGTTGGCTCAAATTTACATCTATGAGATTATTCGCTTGCATGGCGTGACCGTTTTCATCATTTCTGACCAAGGCACGTAGTTCACATTGCAGTTTTGGAGAGAAGTGCAATGAGAATTAGGCACACAGGTTGAGTTGAGTAAGACATTCCATTCTCAGACAGACGGATAGTCCGAGTGCACCTTTCAGATCTGGGAGGATATGTTACATGCATGTGTTATGGATTTCAGAGGTTCATGGGATCAATTTCTTCTATTAGCAGAGTTCTCCTACAACAACAGCTTAGATTCGAGTATTCATATGGCTCCTTTTGAGGCCTTATATTTGAGGAGATGTCGTTCTCCAGTTGGTTGGTTTGAGCCTAGGGAAGCTAGGTTGTTGGGCAGTGATTTTGTACGTGATTCCTTGGAGAAGGTGAAGGGGATTCAGAAGAAGATCCGTACAACCAGTCCAGGCAGAAGAGTTATACTGATAGGAAGGTACGTGATGTTGCATATATGGTGCGTGAGAAGGTTTTGCTTAGAGTTTCGCCAATAAAAGGTGTGATGAGGTTCGGGAAAAAAGGCAAGTTGAGCCCTCAGTATATTGTCCCTTTTGAGGTGCTTGAGAGGATTGGAGAGGTAGCCTACAAACTTGCTTTGCCACCTAGTCTATTGGGTGTTCACTCAGTGTTTCATGTTTCTATGCTCCGGAAGTATAATGGTGATCCGTCACATATTTTGGACTTCAGCACGATTCAGTTAGAAAGGGATCTGACTTATGATGTGGAACCGCTAGCTATTTTGGGCCGGAAGGTTTGAAAGTTGAGGTCAAAGAATATAGCTTCGGTGAAGGTTCACTGGAGAGGTCACCCAGTTGAGGAGGCTACATAGGAGACCGAGCAGGAGATGTGGAGCAGATATCCACAATGTCAGTTGTACTCATACTACACTCTGAACTTCATGTGCATATCCAAGTACACTTAGATGTAGTGATTGTTATGTCCGTGTCGGTACCAATACTTGGAGGTTTCGAGGTAGCTGCTTTGATGTCCGCAGACTTTTATTTTCCTTTATTAATGCTCTATTGTCCAGACAAATGTACTAAAGATTTGGTTTATACCTTGATACTCAATAGTGCTCGTGTACACGTTGACACAAGATTTTGCGGATGGTTGTAGTAGTTTAGTTATTGTTTTATTAGATAATTATGATATTTCCGCTGTTAAGATTATTAAACAATGTTTATTCAAATGTTTAGCTATTATGTCACTGTACGCTTGTCTGGCAAGTAGTGTTAGGAGCCATCGCGACTTCGGTGGGAGTTGGGTCGTGACATGTTGGTATCAGAACCAGGTTGCTTAGGTCTCACGATTCATGAGCAGGTTTATTAGAGTCTTGCGGACCGTTCCGGAGACGTCTGTACTTATCTTCGAGAGGCTATCGAACCATTAGGAAACTCCACTTTATTGCATTCTTGTCTTGCAGATTTGTTACTTCCAGAATTGAAACTTGAGTTTTCTATTCTCTCACAGATGGTGAGGACACGTGCAACCAGATCAGGCAGACGACCACCAGTACCACCAGTTAGGAACGGGAGAGGTTGTGGCCGCGGTAGAGGCCGAGGTGGGGTTCATAATACAGCCGGAACAACACCTGTGGAGCCACCAGTTGCTCCAGCTGAGGAGAAGATACCAGGTGTTGTTGTGCCGGTAGGACCAGCTCAGGCACCAGCAGAGCCTATTGTTATCCCTAGCCTTCAGGAGGGCTTGACCCAAACTTTGACTGCTTGCACGAGCCTGGCTCAGGCGGTTTAGGTTCCAGCTGTACCAACCACCTCATAGGCTGGGGGAGGTGCCCAGACTCCCGCCGATGTCCAGAGCAGTTAGTTCAAAAACTCTAGACACCGGGGGTACTACCAGCCCAGCCGGTTGCTGCTGCTCGGGCCGAGCTTGGTCCACCTATGAGTGATAAGGAGCAGAAGAGATTAGAACGGTTTGGGAGGCTTGAGCCTCCAGAGTTCAATGGAGCAAAGTCAGAGGATGCTCAGAATTTTTTGGATAAGTATCATTGGATCCTTCGCACAGCAGGTCTACCGATAGTTTTTCTAGAATGGTTAAAATCATATAACATAACCACAACAACAATGACGATTGTTTTCGTGGAAAGTCTACGGATATGATGGGAAAGGAACAATGTCACATGATGTCTTCGTGAGGATAAACTGAACAAAGCTTTCTTGAGGGTTGCTTGTGGTCCTTAGCTTAAGTCGACAATTTGGCCACCACCCATGTTCTCAAGCAAATTACTTATTTTGAATTGTCTTGAATGGTCAAAATCAGATATTCATGACTACTGATCCACTAGATTCAGACAAGAGCTTCGACAGGTGCATGGCCTCAAGGATTGATCTTATTTCTTCTTTTTATATATGTGGATGAATCTTGAAAATGATTCTGCAGATCTTTGCTAGCTTAATCGAAAATTAGTGACGGATTCAGAATTTAAATGTCGTGAGCTCTAAGTTGAGAAAGTATTGGATTCTAAAATCATGTATATTTAACTTTATCTTTATTTATATACTTTCGGGGTGCATACATAAATGTATGATTCGACGTCAAAGCACTGAGTTACGTGGAATCTGTAAACCAATTAATGTTTATCTGCAAAAGGTCATGCATTTTCAAACTCTTCCTAAATGGTCTGTGCATATCTTGGACCGTTCAAAGTACAAATATGAGTGCCTGAGTTTTAACTCAGAAAGTTTAGACTTCTAAGACACAGTTTATCCTAGTTATGATACAACTGAGAATCCTTTAGTATAGTCCATCATACAGACAGAGACTTTTAGAAGTTCAATAATAATGTCAATGTGATGGATGTATAAATGTAAGACAGATACCTACCTCTGAACTGCATTTAGAAACCTTCATTTTATCAAACGACATGTCTTAAATTAGCTACAACAATAGCTAGTATCGATCGATGATCTTGAATGGATCTTTGTTGCCACGAACGATGATCTTGGATTCAACTAGCACGAACTTTGATTTGAACTCGTACTCCTTGAATCTTGATTTGTTCTTTGTTCTTGAGCTTGCACTTGTTTTGTTCTTCGTTCTTGAGCTTGCACTTGATTTGTTCTTCGTTCTTGAGCTTGCACTTGATTTGTTCTTCGTTCTTGAGCTTGAACTTGATTTGTTCTTCATTCTTGAGCTTGCACTTGATTTCTTGAACTTGAACTTGATTGCTTGAAGCTTGAAACTTGTAGAGAAATTTGCGGCGTATGATCCACAAGCTCTCTCTTGCTTCTTGATATAACTTTTGGTGTCTTTTCTGAGTTATGAAGACCCCTAGTTATAGTTTTGGGAGGGAAGAGTTATGATAAGAGCAAACTCTTTTCGAGCAATTAGATTGAAGTGTAACAAGGCCGCATTTTATTGGTCAGAACATGTCACTTGCACATGTGGCGCGATTTCATTGGCCGGCTTGGCATTCCTTGTTAATAGACACGTGGCACGATCCTATTGGCTCTTCTGTTTGACTTGGCGTGCCATGTCATTTGACACGTGGCACCAAACTGGGCCTATAGGAAGAAGACATCTTAGGCTTAATGTAGTGGGCTCATCACTTTTGCCCGATTAAATGGGCTAGCCCAATGGATTAAGACTTATTTATTTAATCCTTATATATTGGATTATATAATTAATTCAATTATATTAGTCCAATAAATTTATTTGAACTAATATATCTTGGATTTAAAATATAGTCTAAATTATTATGCGGATTTAATTCCAATAAAATTTATATGCCTATAAATACCCCTACTTCAAGATTTACTTGAGGTGTAAATTTTATAAACCTCAAGAGAGGCTTGAAGTACCGGTAAATGATCCTCATATCAACTTACCTCAAAATTGGTATTTTTGTGGTTCATTTGTATTGCATAAATTATGTCAGCTGCTTAAAATGATTTGACTATGAGACTTAAAACTTGTGTAGACAATAAATTTGCGTCGAGAAAATAAAATCAAAACCGAAAATATTGCAACAATCGTAGTATTTGATTTCAAATATTTGAGTGTACAATCTCTATGAATCCTCTCATTCTTTTTTTCGATAGTAAATAAATTCAAGGACCTTTGAGCTTGATCTTGAATCTATATTTGTTGTCACGAATGATGATCTCGAATTCAACTAGCAGTAACTTTGATTTGAACTCGTACTCTTTGAACCTTGATTTGTTCTTCGTTCTTGAGCTAGAACTTGATTTGTTCTTCTTTCTTGATCTTGAACTTGAATTCTTAAACTTGAACTTGATTGTTTGAAGCTTGAAACTTGTGGAGGAATTTGTAGTGTTTGATCCACAAGCTCTTTCTTGCTTCTTGTTATAACTTCTGGTATCTTCTCTGAGTTATGAAGACCACTATTTATAGTTGTGGGAGGGAAGAGTTATGATAATAATAAACTCTTTCCGATCAATCAGATTGAAGCGTGACAAGGCCACACTTGATTGGCCAGAACATGTCACTTGCACATGTGGCGCGTTTTCATTGGTCTGTTAATTTTGCTTGGCATGGCTTGTCATTTTGACACATGACATGATCTCTGGATCTTTTGTTTGACTTGGCGTGCCACACCATTTGACACGTGGTACCAAACCGGGCCTCTTGGAAGATGATTTTTTGGACCTAATGAAGTGGGTCATCGTCTATAGCCCAACTAAATGGGCTAGCCCAATGGATTTGGACTCATTTATTTAACTCTGTATTTGGAATAATATAATTAATCTAACTATATTAGCCTAATAAATATTTGAACTAGTATTGCATTTAAAATATGCTCTAAATGATTTTATGAATTTAATTCCAATAAATTTTAAATACCTACAAATACCCCTTACTTCAAGAGTCGAAGCGTGAACTCTAGGGACTAGAATTGAAGTAATATGATGAGATTAGCATGTGTTTTGAGACCTGGTCACGTACCACCCTTTCCCAAATTAGCTAGTCCAGTCTTGACTTCAATTGCTTGTCTATATAAAGTCATGCTAACTTGATTTATATTATTTTTTTTTTTCAATATATTTTTGGTAGAGTTTTTGTTACTACCAAAATATGTAGGAAGCTTCTTAATCCAAGCCATCTTTAAGATAACTTAAAATTCCAAATCACCACTAAATGATCATTTTCACACGAAAGAAAATAAAAGCACTATATTTTTAATAGTACACGTGAGCTAAATAGACTTCTCCAGCATTTTCTTTAATTCTTTCCTACAAATAATTTTTTTTTTCTAATGATAATAATCTTGAATTCATATCTGCCTTTGTATTGTTTTACGTGATATTCTTGCGTGCAATAAAGTCAGTTGGCAAGTAGTTTGGCTCTACTTTTAACATGATCGAAGCTTAGACGTGTAAGACTTTTAAGTGGTTATGATTCCCAACCAATCGATATCTCCAAATTACCCTTCGAGATGATGATGCATATTTGATTCCTTTTTGGAAACTATTACCGAGTCCATGTTGATATCTAATTAATGCAGCCGCCTTAATAAGTCATGTACATTAGAGATCGAAAGTAGCTTGTTCCCACATCGGAAATAAATACTAAATATCTGTCCAATGAAATCTATATAAACAGCATGCTATTCTTTTTATTAGCATCACTTTTAGCATTTGCAAGCAACTTTGAGTACACTTTTGACGACTCAAAAGATGACACGAAGGTAATTTCTTCTTCTTTTCTTGTGCTTTTCTTCTTTTGTTGTCTTTTTTCTTTTTTTTTTAGGTCAAAAAGTGAGAGTAGATTCCTCCATGCATGAAAAATTCAATTTTAGGTGTGAAGGGATGAATACTCATCCCTGTCCGAATATCGGAGAGATTACTCTCAAGGTGGCCCGACTATTAGAGTGATTAATCTCAATGTGGCTCGACTATCAGAGAGATTACTCTAAAAAATACCGAACTATTAAAGATATTACTCTCAATGTGACTCGAATATAAGAGAGATTACTCTCAAAATGACTCGACTATCGGAGAGATTACTCTCAAAATGACCCGACTATCTGAGAGATTACTCTCAATGTGGATCGACTATCGGAGAGATTACTCTCAAAATGACCCGACTACCGGAGAGATTACTCTCAATGTGGATCGACTATCGGAGAGATTACTCCCAAAATGGCCCGACTATCGGAGAGATTACTCTCAAAATGACCCGACTATCAGAGAGATTACTCTTAATGTGCCCTGACTATCAGAGAGATTACTCTCAATGTGGCTCGACTATCGGAGAGGCAAACTTAAGGTGCAAATGGACTCATATGTCCACCTTAAAATTGGAAAGTTATATTTCCTTTTAAGGACAAACCCACGAAGAGGCCAACTTAAGGTGCAAAGAGACTTATATGTCCACCTTAATATTGGAAAGTTATAATTTTCTTTTAAGGACAAACGCACGAAGAGGCCAACTTAAGCTGCAAAGGGTCTCATATGACCACCTTAAGATTGGAAAATTATAAAGCTTCAACTCAAAGACTTTATGGACTTGACGACGTCGACTTGGACACTTGGAAAACTTTGAAGATTTGGCGGACTTTGCAGACTTCAACTTGAAGACCGACAAACTTGAAGATTTGATGGACTTGAAGATTCGGCGGACTTTCACGCTTCAACCTGAAGACTTTGAGGGCTCAAATAATTCCACTTGAAGACCGGAGAGTTTGAGGACATCAACTTGAAGACTTCAACTAGAAGGCTTGGAGGCTTAAATATTTCGACTTAAAGACCGAAGAACTTGAAGGTCGGCAGATTTAATGATATGGCGAACATAAAGACATAGTGAACCCCCGTATTTCAGCGCAAATACTTGGCATCCTCCTAAAATCGTCCCATTGAAGATACCAATTTAGCATGCAGAGTTGCCCCCTTTAAATCAAACGGGATCCAAAGTTTAACAGAAGAATGGTATCTCAACTCGATTTTCAAGTGTTGATTGAATGAATTATACTCCATCGCAATTCATTCGGACAATGATTGGGGAGTTATGTATCTTTTGAACTTATGCGACTGAACTCAGAATGAAACTCTAAGTTGCCTACGTACCGGTAAAGAGGATCAAGTCATACTGTAGTTCTAAATAAGTGATTTTTTTTTAAAAAAAAAATTTATGTCCTAACTTTTGCCTAGGCCACCTCTTTCGAGGTTTTAAATCTAGCGAACTATTTTTTTTTATATTTATGTCCTAACTTTTGCCTAGGCCACCTCTTTAGATATTTTCATCCTTGTAAACTTTTTTTTTTTGGGTGGGCCGTACACATTTTAGACTTATGCGGGCCAGGAGTGTAGGAACATGCAGTTTAGGCTCATGAGTCAAGGAGTGTTGCAACTTCAAGGATAATAGTTCTTCAAAACTTGCCATTGATAAGGCCGTTTCTTATGTCATCTGTATCAACCAGTTTGTAAGCCCCACTTGAGTAAGCTTCTTGTATGGCATATGGACCCTCCCATTTTGAAGTGAACTTCCCTACAGGTTTATGGGAAGTAATAATGGGTATTCATATGGAAAGGACTTGATCTCCTACTTTAAAGGATCTCAGGTGAACTCTTTTATTTAAGGCGCGAGACAATCTAGCTTGATAACACTCAAGACTCTGTTGAGCTTTCAACCTCTTCTCATCAAGAGCCTCCAACTCTTCTAATCAAAGTCGAGCATTTTCTTCTCAGTGATCCCTTCTTGAATAGCCAGTCGTAATGAAGGTATTTGACTCTCAAGTGGCAAGTCGTCTTCGACTCCATAAACGAGTGAATAAGGACTCGCTTGTGTTGGCGTGCGGTGACTCATCCTATATGCCCATAGAGCTTCTTCCATACGGTCATTCCAATCTCGTTTGGGTTTGGAGACGAATTTCTTTAACAAGTTGCATAGAGTTTTGTTGAATGCCTCAGCTAGACCATTGGCAGAAGCATTGTACATCGAAGAGTTACGTTTCTTGAAGCCAAAGAGATCAAAAATCTTATTCATCAACCTATTATCGAATGACTTTCCATTATACGTTATTATGTAACGAGGAATGCCAAAGAGATAGATTATGTTTACTCGGATGAAACTTGAAACATTTTCCTTCTTTACCTCCTTAAGAGCAACAACTTCAGCCCATTTTGAGAAGTAGTCAGTTGAAGCCAAGATGTATAGGTGCCCACCAGAGGACTTTGGAAGTGGTCCAATCCCCAAGCGTCAAACGGTCAGGATGTCACAATCAGGTGCAACACTTCAGGAGGTTGATTAAAAAAATTCGCATGGAATTGACAAGCCTTGCATCTTCGAGCGTAGTTTAAGCAATCTTTTACCATCGTTGGCCAATAATATCCCATATTTTTTATATGGAATTGGAGCTTTGGTCAAGACTGGTGTGACCCACATACCCAGAATGTGCCTCTTGCAAATTTTGGAGTGCTTCTTCTTCCCCTAAGCATCGCAAGAATACTCCCTCAAATGACCTTCTGTATAGAGTATATTTGTAGTAAAGGAAGCGAGGTGCACGCCGACGAATTTTAGTCCTTCTCCTCGAATTTTCTCGAAGTATTCCATAGTATATGTAGTTGATAATGGGTTGTCACCATTCTTCTTTCTCAACTTCAGAAACTTGCGTTTGATCAGGCAGGGTTAACGATGAAGCTAGGGCAGCTAAAGCATCAACCTTCTTATTTTATTTCCTTGGCACATGCTGAATAGTCACATCATCGAGCCACCCTGTTAATTTTTTAGCGTAATCATGATATGGGCGTAGTTCAGGCTTCTTGACCTCGTAACTAGCTAGAAGCTTAATGACCAATAACTGAGAGTCACCAAAGATTTGCAATTGCAACCGCTTCATTTCGATAGCCATTTCAAGCCCAAGTATTAGTGCTTGATACTCAGCATTGTTGTTAGAGCAGAGTTGCGTCAACGTAAAAGAGTAGGGCAGAACTTCACCTTGAGAAGTGACAAATACTACACAAGCACCAGCTTTTCCGAGATGTGCAGCACCATCAAAGTACATCTTCCATGGAGGCTAAACTTCAATGACCATTGCGTCCTCATCAGGTAGTTCGTCAATTAGCTCCCAATCATTAGGTATAGGGTGATCTGCCAAGAAATATGCTAACAGTTGTCCTTTTATAGCCTTTTGACGGATGTACATGATTTCAAATTGTTGAAATTGGAGGTACCACCTTGCTAGTCGATCACTAAGGACAGGTTTTGACATCACGAACTTTATGGGATTTTCTCTAGAAACCAAATGAATGGAATAAGCTTCAAAGTAGTGCTTCAACTTTGGATTGAGAAGACTAGCGCCAAACATAACTTTTCAATTGACGAATAATTCAGCTCATTTGGTGTCATCATCCTGCTCAAGTAGTAAAGGTAGTTTTCTTTCCTTTCACTATTTTGTTAGGCCAACAACTCTCCAAAAGACCTTTCTTGTGCTGAAATGTATAGTATCTACGGCTTTCCAAGTATAGGGGCTACCAAAACTGGAGGCTTCATCAAGTAGGATTTAATGCTCTCAAAGGCATTTCTACACGCTTAGTCCCATTTGAAAGGGACACCTTTCTTCATAAGGCGACTGAATGGTGGAAACCTCCGAGCTAGGTATCAGATAAATCTCCTAAGGTACGCTAACTTCCCTTGCAGATTTTTCAATTCGTGAATATCCTGAGGCTGAGGCATTTTCAAAATGGAATCCACTTTGGCTTGATCAATTTCGATCCCTCTATGTCGGATAATAAAACCAAGGAACTTTGCAGAAGTAACTCCAAAGGCACATTTCAATGGATTCATCCTAAGTTGGTACCTACGAAGCAACTCGAACACCATTCTCAAGTCTTTCAAGTGGTCTCTTTTCTCTCTTGATTTTACCACCAAGTTGTCAACATAGCATTCGACATTCTTGTGGAGAAAATCATCAAAAATATTCTGCATAGCTCTTTGGTAAGTAGCACCAGCGTTATTCAAGCCAAAAGGAATTACCTTGTAGCATTAAATGTCCTTGGGGTACGGAATGTAGTAAGCTCTTCATATTTTGGCGCCATGCGAATTTGGTTATAGCCCGATGAACAATCCATAAATGACATTGCCTCGTACCCATTAGAAGCATCGATCATCAGCTCTGGAATAAGAAGCGATAATTCATCTTTTGGGCACGCATTGTTGAGATCCCTGAAGTCAATGCACACTCGAATCTGGCCCTTTTTCTTCCTTTCATGGACAATACTTGAAACCCATGTTGGGTATTTAACTTCACGAATAAAGCCAACTTCAATGAGTTTGTTAACTTAGGTTTCAATCAAGGGAACCAAGTCCGACCTAAAGCGCCTTTGGGCTTATTTAATAGGGGGAGCACCATTCTTGAAGACAAGGTGATGGACTGCTACTTCCGGGTCCAAGCCAGGCATCTCTTTGTAGCTTCAAGCAAAGACATCCCTGAACTCCTTGAGTAACTCAATATAAGTGCTTTCTTCATCAACTTCAAGTAAAGCACTTAGGTAGGTGGGTCCTGGTTCTTCATCGGTGTGCCAAGGTTAACTTCTTTTAAGGCATCAACTATAGTCTTCACTCCTTCTTCAAGTTCAGGTGGAGCATCTTCCGCATCTTCATCTTCTTGAGAGTCCCCATCGTTGAAGGATATGTGATAACATGGTGAAACATCCTCCAATTCTGCATTATCCTCCATTGAAGATGGAACACCATTCTCGCCTTGTACAGTAACGTGATACGAAAAACCCACACTTTCTTCATCTTCATAATGTTCCTTAGTGTAGACCACAGTATATGGCTTTACTTTCAGCACTTCTTTGCATGAAACCACAAGTTTTGTTTGTCGCCTCATTCTAGAAGGAACCAAACTTTGAAAATCCTTAGAGATTTTCTGGATTTTGGGCGAAGCGTGTGTTTTTATGCTTTGAAAATTTCTTTGGAACTTGTTCCCCTTCGTTAATGGACCCAATCTCTCAAACATGGAAGTCCTCGCGGTTGATTTTCCAAGTCGATCAAAGACAGAAGGCTTGTTATAAGCGGAAGATTCATCTTCCCCAGTGATATAGTTATTGCTTGCCCTTCTTATGGAGATGCGCACTGGTGAAAGTTGCTTGTATGCCAAACCTTCACTTGGCTGCCTCGTCGCAACTTCTGATGAGAGCTTCCCTAACTTTGACGGCTCATTGGGATTGTATCCAGCTTTTGCAAATAGCCTGTAAGCGTTAGTATCAAAACCTTCATCTGTTTGCTTTGTAGGGAGTGCCACATTCTGCTAATGATTTTGGGCTACAAACCCTACAAGCGGCTTCGTGGAAAACTTTACTGCCTCAATTCATTTTACTGGAAGAGTTGACTCCTTTAGCATGTTGGTTTGGAGATTAGATGATTCGCCTTCATCTTTCTTCCTTTTAGGGACATATTGGAGCGCATGACTTACTTTCTTGCCATAAGACGCAATATACCCTCTATGAGGTTTATTCGCGTTGGGTTGTACCACCTCAGTAACAACTTTGGCTTTACCAACAGTCACCTCGGCTCTTTTAGTTGTGGGCTCATCATTCTTGCTTTTCATGCCATCATCAACTTTTAGCTCCTTCACAATATGGTTCTTCAAGTAGAACTTTGCATCGGTGAAGTGTGACTCTGCCTCGGTGAATGGCTCATCATCAACAACTATCTTCTTCTCGACTTCACCGTCATAGTATTTTAAATATTGATGGTAGGTTGATGGAACTACTTTATTATCATATATCCAAGGCCTTCCAAGCAAGAAATTGTATGAAGTCTTCGCATTGATCACATGCAGACATGCACTTGATTGCATATATTCATGGTGATTCCCAGCCTGATCGTGCCTTTGGATCTTCTCCCCTTGGTTGAATCCTTGGATCATCACACGACTTTCTGAGAGTTCATTCATGCGAATACCAAGTTCTTTCATGGTGCGAATTGGAAAGATGTTCACTGAGGATCCTCCATCAACCAAAATTTGATTTACTCTTTCATCGCACATATAGCCAACCAGGTATAATGGGAGGTTGTGAAGAGTATCACCTAGTAGAAGATCGTCATTTGTGACCGTAACCTTTTCTTCGCACACGTTAACTTCTTGAGGAATAGACTTGATGAGTTTTTCTGAAGATGGTGCCAACAGTAGGTCATCACTCCTTTCTTCCCCTTTATCAGCGGTGCAACAAGAGGCCTCAATACCATCACGAGAAATCTTCATGCAGAACCAACATGGAAAGAAATCCTCCAAGGTAACTGGATGTCGTGGCCTTTGAGGGTGGTGCACCTCCTCTTTTGCTTTCTTTAAATGTTTAACTGGATTACATCTCCTTGGTATTTTTACCATCATTTTCCTTGTTGATTATTCTACTGATTCTTTTCGTGGGCTCCTTCTGTGGTGCCTACGACGAGTCACCAACGTCCAACCTTCATCATTATCAGGTTGATTGACTTCAGCTTTGTAGTTCTCCAGTAATTCTTCATCTTTACTTTCTTTAAAACCATATAATTCATCTAGACTGAATGAACCAAAGGTGATAAAGACTTGGTTTGCTTTTGTTTTCTCATCTTCAAGCACGATCTTCTTTTCGCGAGCCAAGTTCATAAATTTTTCCTTGAAGACAAAGCACTTCTCTAGAGGGTGGCTCACAAGTCGATGATATTTGCAATAATTTGGGCATCAGTTTTCCAACTTCATTTGGTCGCTTCATCTCCGGAAGCTCAATGAGATTTAACTCGAGGAGTTCTTCAAAAATGGCTGGCACATCAGAATCCAGAAATGGGTACTCTTTCTCTTGCATTTCTTTTAGAGTCAACTTTCCACTCAGCTTATCTTGAAACGAAGTGGATTTCATACTCTGCTTCTTACTCACCTTCGTCATGAACTTCACAGGTGATGTGTTCACATTCATAGCTTCTTGTTTTTAGATCTTGGTACAAACTTGCTCCATTTTCTGAGATCTTGCTTGTTGTTCCCTTTACGAGGTTCATAAAAGGCATCCTTTCATTTCCAGCGGAGGCCATGCTCAATTCCATTTCATGGGCATGAGTTTCAAGTTCTTCAATTATGCTAGGTTTGATACTTTTCAAGATATAGTGCAATCCCCAATGCATGCCTTGGATTTACATCTCTATGCCAGACGTTTCACTAAGCCTTTCTTTACAGTTGAGACTTGCATTCCTCCAATGATTGTTAAAGTCAATGACTGGTTCACCTTTCCGTTGGAGAGTATTTGTGAGTTTCACCATGCTCACAGTGCGCCTTGTGCTATAAAAGCGGTTGAGGAAATCTTGCTCTAACTGATCCCTACTATCAATAGATCCCGCATCGAGGTCTGTATACCAATCAAAAGAATTTCCTTTTAGCGAGCGGACAAAATGTTTGACGAGGTAATCTCCATAAGTCCCAGCGTTGCTGCATGTCCCAACAAAATACGCCACATGTTGCTTTGGATTGCCTTTACCATCAAGCTGTTGATATTTTGGAGGTTGATAGGCAGCATGCATCTTCAACATATCGATCCTTGCAGTGTACGTCTTTGCGTATATAAGAGAAGACTTGGCAGCAACTTCATATTTATTCTTAATATTTCCTTTGTTGAACTCCTTCAGTTGATCGATGGGAATCATCCCTTCAGATGAGACAGGGATAGCCTTAGCGCATGCTACTTGTCTCGGGGGAGAATCAATCTCTGGAACTTCTGGGAGCTTGTCAGGTGCATGGCTGGATTCATCTTCTATAAAGATTCCCACCCTGTCTGTTAGCTTGTCAATTCTAGCATCTTGATTTTGCATGAACTTGGTCAAGCCAGCAATTTCTTCCGTCAAGTTCGCCAACTGCTCTTCCACAGATGAAGTGTTTGTCACCATGGCTTGCATGATTGTTGTAGATGATGGAGAGTAGCATGGATTGTCACACAGATTGATCCTCGAATGGCTCGCGCTACGTGGTGTAAGTGGGGAGGATCCATCACTTGAAGCATCATCATCTTCCTTCACAACAGAGTTCTTATATCCGGAGAGGTCAAGCAGAGCAGGAGTTTTCTTGATATTTTCAGCAACATCGCTTCCTCCTTCGGGTACGTTTGTGGAAGATCTTGCTCCTTTTGAGGATGAAGATCCGAAGGGGTTGATGCGTACGACACTTGGAGTGCTTGTTGTCCTAAAGAGATTTCTTTGCTCCTCGTAACTGGTCCGTAGCTTCCAAAGGTAACATTGAGGATGCTTTACCCATCAGCATAGAACCTGGAGTTAGCAGCCTTGGTGGAAGTTGATTCGGGGTTGATTTTCTTTGAACCCATTTTGATGTTCTTAAACTTCGGTGATTGAAAAGTTGAGATGAGAGGTACATATTTTCCCACTGGGCATGTACGAATTTGTAGACAATAAATTTGCGTCGAGAAAATAAAATCAAGACCGAAAATATTGCTACAATCGTAGAATTTGATTTCCAATATTTGAGTGTACAATCTCTATGAATCCTCTGATTCTTCTTTTCAATAGTAAATAAATTCAAGGTCCTTTGAGCTTGATCTTGAATCTATATATTTTGTCACGAACGATGATTTTGAATTCAACCAGCACGAACTTTGATTTGAACTCCTACTCTTTGAACCTTTGATTTGTTCTTCGTTCTTAATATTGAACTTGATTTGTTCTTCGTTCTTGAGCTTGAACTTGAATTCTTGAACTTGAACTTGATTTCTTGAAGCTTGAAACTTGTGGAGGAATTTGCAGCGTTTGATCCATGTGCTCTTTCTTGCATCTTGTTATAACTTCTGGTGTCTTCTTTGAGTTATGAAGACCCCTATTTATAGTTGTGGGAGGGAAGAGTTATGATAAAAACAAACTCTTTCCGACCAATCAGGTTGAAGCGTGACAAGGCCACATTTTATTGGCCAGAACATGTCACTTGCACATGTGGCGCGATTTCATTGGCCTTTTAATTTGGCTTGGCATGCCTTGTCATTTTGACACATGGCATGATCTCATTGGCTCTTTTGTTTGACTTGGCGTGCCACGTCATTTGACACATGACAGCAAACTGGACTTCTTGGAAGATGACTTCTTGGCCCAAATGAAGTGGCCCATCGTCTATAGCCGAACTAAATGGGCTATCCCAATGGATTTGGACTCATTTATTTAACCCATATGTATTTGGACTAATATAATTAATCTAATTATATTAGCCCAATAAATATTTGAACTAATATATCTTGAATTTAAAATATAGTCCAAATTATTTTATGAATTTAATTACAATAAATTTTAAATGCCTACAGTTAGTATATTTCTTAGAAAGGAATAAAGCTAAGCCACATTGATTATGCATTATATTGGTAATTGAATCTAATATTATTTGGGAATGCCACTTTTTCATAATCTATAAAAGAACATTTTCAATTGTAATGTCCACTAACATGTTGGACCACGTGATAACAGTTTGCATCCTTTTCAAAGTGCCTTCCTTGTGTAATGGAATTTGGTGTCGACGTTGCTTGGTTAAAGGAACAACTATGCATAATTGATTACTTGTTGCAAACAAATGACTGTCGCCGTAAAACAAATCTAAACTCCTTTCAGAGACGGATTATACATATCTGAGTTTTTCGAATACTTTCTCCTAGACTGTGTTAGTATCAAACAATTGTAGTTGCTTTAGTACTTCTTCCCACATCGTCAAATAACAAACCGCTCCTGATTCTCAAATCTACATAAACCCCATACTACTTTGTCAATTGAGTATTAATATTTGGTTCCTGTAAGCCGCTCTGAAAAGCAGTAACGAGAAGGTAAATTTTTACTTCTTTTCTTCTGTGTTCTCTTTGTTTTTTTTTCTTTTTTCTTTTATTTTTGTAGGCCAAACGAGAAGGATTTGTTCTTGTTTAACAACATGATCCATACATGAAGAAGACAATCATATGGTGTGAGGGGATGGATACTCATCCCCGCTCAAATATCGGAGATATTACTCTCAGGGTGCGAAGGGATGGATACTCATCATGGCCCGATATCGGAGAGATTAGTCTCAAGGTGGCCTGAATATCAGAGAGATTAGTCTCAAGATGGCCAAAATATCGGAGATATTACTCTCAAGGTGGCCCGACTATCATAGAGATTCCCCTTAAGGTGGCCCGACTATCAGAGAGATTACTCTCAAGGTGACCCGACTATCGGAGAGATTACTTTCAAGGTGACCCGACTATCGGAGAGACTAATCTCAAGGTGGACTGGTTATCGGAGAGATTACTCTCAAGGTGGCCCGACTATCAGAGAGATTACTCTCAATGTGACCCGACTATTGGAGAGATTACTCTCAAGGTGACCCGACTATTGGAGAGATTTCTCTTGAGGTGACCCGAGGAAAGATTACTCTCAAGGTGACCCAGCTATTGGAGATATTACTCTCAAGGTGACCCGACTATCATGAGAGACTTACATGTCCACCTTAAGATTGGAAAGTATAGTTCCTTTTAAGGAAAAACCCATAAAGCGGCCAACCTAAGGTGCAAAGGGACTTAAATGTCCACCTTAAGATTGGAAAGTATAGTTCCTTCAAAGGACAAACCCATGAAAGGCCAACTTAAGGTGCAAAGGGACTTAAATGTCCAGCTTAAGATTGAAAAATTATAGTTCCTTTTAAGGACAAACCCACGAAGAGGCCAACTTAAGGTGAAAAGGGACTTTTATGTCCACCTTAAGATTGGAAAGTTATAAAGATTTAACTCGGAGACTTCGTGGACTTGATGACATCGACTTGAACACTTGGATAACTTTGAAGATTTTGCGGACTTCAACTTGAAGAGTGGCGGACTTCAAAAATTCAACTTAAAAAATTAGCAAACTTGAAGACTTCAACTTGAAGAGTTGGAGGGTTTAAAAAATTCCACTTCAAGATCGACGAATTTGATGACATCAACTTGAAGGCCGACGGACTTAAAGACTTCAACTTGGATACTTGGAGGGCTTAAATATTTCAACTTGATGAGAGGAAAACTTGAAGAGCGGCGAACATGAAGACCGACGGGCTTGAAGATTTTACTTGGAGGGCTTAAATATTTCAACTTGAAGACTAGTGAACTTGACGACTGGAGGACTTAAAGATTTTGTGAACATGAAGACATAGTGAATCCCGGAACTTCAGTGCAAATACTTGGTAGCCTCGCAAGACTATAATCATCACATTGAAGACACTGGTTTATCATGGAGGCTTTCCCCCTCTAAGTCATATGAAATATAAAGTTCAAAAGAAGAATGAAATTTCGGCCTGATTTTCAAGTGTTGGTTGAATGAATTACTTCCATCATACTTCATTTTCAAAATAATTGGGGGGTTATGTATCTTTGGAAGTTATGCGACTAAACTCAAAATGAAACTCTAAGCTACCTACGTACCTCAGTGAAGAGGATCAAGTCATACTGTAGTTCAGATGGGTGATTTTTAAAAAAAACATTTATGTCCTAACTTTTTCCTAGACCGCCTCTTTTGAGTTTTTCAAACTAGCGGACATTTTCACAGTTTACACTTATGAGGGCCAGGAGTGTAGGAACATGCATTTTAGGCTCATGTGTCAAGAAGAGTTGAAACTTCAAGGATAATACTTCTTCAAAAACTTGCCATTGATAGGACGATTCTCATGCCATCTGCATCAACTAGCTTGTAAGCCCAACTTGAGTAAGCTTCTTGTAAGACATATGGACAATCCCATTTTGAAGTGAACTTCCCTGCAGGTTTATGGGAAGTAATAATGGGTCTTTGTACGGAAAGGACTTGATCTCCTACTTGAAATAATCTCGGGCAAACTCTTTTATTTAAGGCGCGAGACAATCGAGCTTGATAACATTCAAGACTCTGTAAGCTTTCAATCTCTTCTCATCAAGAGCCTCAAACTTTGCTAATAGAAGTCGAGAATTCTCTTCATCAATGATCCCTTCTTAAATAGCTAATCGTGATGATGGTATTTGAAGCTCGAGTGGTAAGACGACTTCGACTCCATAAAAGAGTGCATAAGGGGTCGTTTGTGTTGGCATGCAGTGAGTTGACCTATATGCCCATAGAGCTTCTTCCATACAGTCATGCCAATATCGTTTGGATTTTGATACAACTTTCTTTAATAAGTTACATAGAGTCTTGTTGAATGCCTCAGCAAGACCATTGGAGGCAACATTGTACATAGAAGAGTTACGTTGCTTGAAGCCAAAGAGATCCCAAATCTTATTCATCAACTTATGGTCAAATGGCTCGCGATTATTCGTTATTATGTAATGAGGAATGCCAAAGCGATATATTATGTTTACTCGGATGAAACTTGCAACATTTTCCCTTTTCACTTCCCTAAGATCCACAACTTCATCCCATTTTGAGAAGTAGTCAGTTGCAGTCAATATGTATAGGTGCCCACCAGAGGACTTTGGCAGAGGTCCAACAACATCAAATCCCCAGGCATCAAACGGCTAGGATGCAACAGTCGGGTGCAACACTTCAGGAGGTTGATGAATGAAATCCGCATGGAATTAGCAAGCCTTGCATCTTCAAGCATAGTCCAAGCAATCTTTTACGATCGTTGGACAATAATATCCCATCTTTTTTATATGGAAGAGGAGCTTTGGTCCAGACTGGTGTGACCCACATACCTTAGAATGTGCCTCTTGCAAAGCTTGGATTTCTTCTTCTTCCCCTAAGAATCCTAAGAGTACTCCCTCGAATGATCTTCTGTATAGAGTATCTTTGTAGTAAAGAAAGCGAGGTGCATGACAACGAATTTAAGTCCTTCTCCTCGGATTTTTTGGAAGTATCCCATAGCTTAAGTAGTCAATAATGTGTTGTCACCATTCTTCTTTCTTAGCTTCAGAAACAGTGACAAGATGCTTGAGTTTATTTTCTTCACCTTTAGCCTCATTTGGCGGCGATACTACCCATTTTTGGCAGACAGTAGCTTCTGCTTGATCAGGCACGGTTAACGATGAAGCTAGGTAGCTAAAGCATCAGCCTTCTTGTTTTCTTTCCTTGGAACATGTTGAATAGTCACGTCGCCGACCCACCCCATTAATTTCTAAGTGTAATTATGATAAAGGAGTAGTGAGGTTCTTCGACCTCGTAACTTCCTAAGAGTTGATTGACTACTAACTGGGAGTCACCAAAGACTTGCAATTGCAACTGCTTCATATCAACAGCCATTTCAAGACCAAGTATTAATGCCTGATACTCAGCAACATTGTTGGAACAGATTTGTGTCAAGGTGAAGGAGTAGGTCAAGACTTCACCTTGGGAAGTGACAAATATTACGCTAGCACCAGCTCTTCCACGATGCGCAGCACCATCAAAGTACATCTTCTGTGGAGGTTGAACTTCAACGACCATTGCTTCCTCATAGGGTAGTTTGTCAGTTAGCTCCCAGTCATCGGGTATCAAATTATCTGACAAGAAGTCTGCCAATGCCTATCCTTTTACAGCCTTATGAGGGATGTACAAAATCTCAAATTGTTGAAATTGGAGGTACCATCTCGCTAGTCGATCACTAAGAACAAGCTTTCACATCACGAACTTGATGGGATTTTCTTTAGAAACAAGACGAACAACATGAGCTTGAAAGTAGTGCTTCAACCTTTGAATTGAGAGGACTAGCGCCAAACACAACTTTTCAATTGGCGAATAATTCAGTTCGTTTGGTGTCATCATCCTGCTCAAGTAGTGAAGAGAGTTTTCTTTCCCCTCACTATTTTCTTGGGCCAACAGTAACAGACCTTTCTTTCCCCGTAATGTATAATATCAATGGTTTTCCAGGTATAGAAGCTGCTAAAACAGGAGGCTTCATCAAGTAGGATTTAATGCTCTCAAAGTCATTGCTACATGCTTGGTCCCATTTGAAAGGGATACCTTTCTTCATAAGGCGACTGAATAGTTGGCACCTCCCAGCTAGGTTTGAGATGAATCTCTAAGGTGCGCTAACTTTCCTTGCAGACTTCTCAATTCATGAATATTACGAGGCTCGGGCATTTTCAAAATGGCATCCACTTTGACTTGATCAATTTTGATCCCTCGATGTCGGACAATGAAACCAAGGAACTTTCCAGAAGTAACTACAAAGGCATATTTCAATGGATTCATCCTAAGTTGGTACCTTTGGAGCAATTCAAACACCATTCTCATGTCTTTCAAGTGGTCGCCCATCTTTCTTGATTTTACTACCAAGTCGTCCACATAGCATTCGACATTCTTGTGGAGAAGGTCATCAAAGATATTCTGCATAGCCCTTTGGTAAGTAGAACCAGCATTCTTCAAGCCAAAAGGCATTACCTTGTAGCAATAAATACCCTTGGGGTGTGGAATGCAGTAAGCTCTTCATCTTTTGGTGACATGTGAATTTGGTTATAGCCCGACGAACCATCCATGAAAGACATCGCCTCATAACCAGTAGTAGCATCGATCATCAACTCTGGAATAGGAAGTGGGAATTCATCTTTGGGACACGCATTGTTGAGATCCCTGAAGTCAACGCACACCCAAATCTGACCATTCTTCTTCCTTACAGGAACAATACTTGAGACCCATATTGGGTATTTAACTTCGCGAATAAAGCCAGCTTCAATGATTTTGTTAACTTCACTTTTAATCAAGTGAACCAAGTTCGGCCTAAAGCGTCTTTGAGCTTTCTTAACAGGACGAGCGCCATTCTTTACTACAAGGTTATGGACTGCTACTTTAGGGTCCAAGCCAGGAATCTCTTTGTAACTACAAGCAAAGACATCCTTAAACTCCTTAAATAACTCCATATAAGTTCTTTCTTCATCGGCTGCTAGTAAAGCACATAGATAAGTGGGCCTCAGTTCTTCATCGGTGCTAAGGTTTATTTCTTTCAAAGCGCCAACTGTTTCCTTTGACCCGTCTTCAAGTTCAGGCGGAGCATCCTTTGCGTCTTCATCTTCTTGAGGGTCCCCATCATTGAAGGATATGTGATAACACGGTGAAACATCCTCCAATTTCTCGTCATCCTCTATTAGAAATGAAATATCGTGCTCGCCTTGTGCAGTAACATGATACGAAGAACCTCCACTTTCTTCATCTTCAGCACGTTCTTTAGTGTAGAACACAGTGTATGGCTTCACCTTTAGTACCTCATCACATGAAACCATGACTTTTGTTTGTCTCCTCATTCTAGAAGGAACTAGACTTTGGAAATCCTTAGAGATCTTCTGAATTTTGGGCGAAGCGGGTGTTCTTGTATTTTGATAATTTCTCTGGAACTTGTTCCCCTTCTTTAATGGACCTAATCTCTTAAATATGGAAGTCCTCACAGTTGGTTTTCCAAATCGGTTAAAGACTGAAGGTCTGTTAGAATCGGCAGATTCATCTTCCACAGTGATATAATTGTTGCTCACCCTTCTTATGGAGATGCACACTAGAGACGGTTTCTTGTATCCCAAAACTTCACATGGTTGCCTCGTAGAAGCTTCTGATGGGAGCTTACCTAACTTTGACGGCTCATTTGGATTATATCCGGCCTTTACAAATAACTTGTAAGCATTGGGATCAAAATCTTCATTTGTACGCTTTGTAGGGAGCGCCACATTCTGCAAATGATTTTTGGTCACAAACCCTATAAGCGGCATTGAGGACAACTTTACTGCCTCAATTCTTTTGAAACTAGGCCTCTAGGAAGATGACATCTTGAAGTGGGCTCATCACTTTAGCCCAATTAAATGGGCTAGCCCAATGGATTAAGACATATTTATTTAATCCATATATATTTAATTTATATAATTAATTCAATTATATTAGCCTATAATACTTATCCAGATTAATATAGTCCGAATAACTTTATTGAATTTAAATGCAATAAATTTTGAATGCCTACAAATGCCTCATACTTCAAGGCTTGTTTGAGATTAAGACATAATAATCCTCAACCGGTTGCTAATATCTCGTCATTCCGTTACTATGCCTCACTAGAGATTGATCACGCTCGATATTGATATTTAGAGAGAACTTCGATCTTCATTTCTTCGAGCTCGAGCTCGGTCCATTATGAGCCTATTCTCGAAGAAACTTCTCAAGCCTACGAAATCGGGCATGCCCGATTTCGATCGTGTACAGATAATCCCTGCTTTTCTTAGAGTGAAGTGATAAGAAGTGATTTGATCCTGGATTCTATGATACCTTGATCATGACGTCAATCCTATGACGTCAGCAACAGAAGTGATTGAAGGGTCACGTCTGCATAGTTCCCAATGCCATTAATTAACAATGGCCGATGGTTGGACACTAGTTTTCTCAAACCATTAAAGTGGCCACTATAAATAGATCAATTTCTCAACCTTTATAATCTTTACTTCCAAAAACTTTTTCCAAATCTCTAAAAGCTTCTCAATTTTCTTTAAGTTCATTTTCTTCTTCGGTTTGTGTTTATCATAACATCAACTTCATTTTCTTTCCTGAAATCCGCATAGTGATGGCTAAAACATCTAAAATTGTCCCTCAAAAAGAAAAAGCCTCCTCACCGTGGCCGGCCGGCGATAAAACGCCGGTGGAGCCCCGTATTGAAGAGTGTGTTCCTAGGTTTATGTGAGCCTATGTCCCGGTACATCTGTTCGATATCAGAAGACGATCTCAGATAGGTGAAAAAGGACTGTAACTGGGACAACAAAGAGGTGGAGATTCTTTCCCCCGAGGAGGACATCACTACCCACGTGAAAGGGTTTTTAAGTGTTTACACTTACCCTTTCACATTAGGCCCCGTAGATCCAGTCATACTCGATTTTTGCCGCCAATATTGGGTGACCCTTGGCTAGATCTATCCCTCCTTTTGCCGTATCGTCATCCTGCTCAGATTCTTTTCGAGCAAGGTCGAGGGGATGTATTTCACCCTCGACCATTTGATCAGGTTATACAGTCGAAGGGTCGGTGGGAGGCTAAAAACCACGGTGAGTCCCTTTCCTATACATTGATGTTTTCCTATTAGAATACTCACTTCTAACTCGGTTTCTTTTCATATAGGTCTCGGAGACAACGTTGTCATGAGGCCAACTCCACCTGGGGAAGAGGAGGTCCCGAAGCCGACCAAAGAGAAGAAGAGGAGGAGAGATTTTCCTCCCGATACCCCCAAGCCAAATAAAACCAAGTCCCGAAAGTCAAAGGTTGATCCTTCCCCTCTTCCTGCCGATGTAGTCCAACAATTACGAGAGGAAGTTGAAGAAGGTGAGGATGCAAGTTTCTTGCTGGTAGCTCGAAAGATGGGAAGCACTGAAGCTTCCAAGAGCGTCGAGCCAGTGGTGGTCGAAACGGTTCAATCTCGGACCGAGGACACCTTAGAAGAGGATCCGAGCAAAATCCCTGAGCAATCGGGTAGTGAGAACGCCTCCTGCTGCTATGAACAACCGATGGGTGTGCCCGAAGGGTCTATATCTGAGGCCCTTCAAAGAGAAGATAATGTCCCAAGTGACTCACTTGGGATAATTAATATTGGCGATTCGCCACTTGGCCCTACGTTCTCCGAAGGGCAGTTTCAAGATGCTCGGGCCATGGAGACTCCCAATGTGGGGTTGGCCCATGAAAGGAATGATATATTCCAGGAATGCTTCACAGGAGTCGACGATGGTCCCAACCTAGATGTGTCGATCATCTTTGACGAGGTTCAGCAGCTTTTGAAACAACTAAGTCGTAGCCCCTGTAATTATGATTGATTTTTATTGTCATTCTTCCAAGTCTGATTTATCTTTTAGTGTATAGGCTATAGCACTTCATCGAGAAGCATTTTCTAAATCCTGGGTTGAGCTGACCCGATGTGAGGCTGAACTTAAGAAGCTCGTGGAGGAGTGAGACGGCCTCAAACTCCTCTAAGTTCAAAAAGAGGAGGAGATCAGGAACCTCTGAGCGGAACTGACAAGGGCTCATTGGGAATAGACTGAACTCATCGAACGGTTAATGTAACCTTTTGGAAGTTTGTTATGTATTTACTTGGCTTTGGCCATTTACATTTTGACTTTGCAGGCCTAGCAGAAGGGTGAGCTAGTAGAGCAGCTTCACGAGGAGGCCAATATGAAGGAGGCCAATTGGGGTGGAAGCAGAGTATGGATCGTCTTGCCTCGGAGAAAGACGCGCTTCAGGACTAACTGGATTCAATCAAGTGCCAACTCCAAGGTGTGAAGGAAGAAATCTTGGCTCGGGCCCAAAAGATTAAGGAGCTCGAGACTAAGTTGACCGTTGAGCCTTCTAAGGATAAATCCGAGGCGAAAGCACTTGTGGCCTCTTACCGAGAGGACGCTGAGGCTGCCAACATTCGAGCACAGAAGATCTCCGTTGCTGCCAAAATAAAATTGTCGTGTGTTGTCGATCATGCTAGGCGGAAATCCCGGATAGAGACTCTCGAGGATGTGCATTCTCGTGGCTTCGACCTCACGGCTGATATCGAGAGTGAAAAAGCTTTGGAGGATGAGGCTGAAGCTTTACTCTCCGATGATGAAGAATCTGCTAGCGTATCCGAGAGCGGAGAAGATGAGGATGAAGCCCCCGAAGATGCTGCTCCCGAGGATGCGTCTCCGAAAGTGGACTACGCACTTAGGATTTTTCTTCTTTTGTATTTTTTCTTTGCTTTTTGTGTAAGGCCCCGTGGGGTCTTTGTAAGTACCTTCTATAAATAACAAACTCTTTCTCTAGTTTGTCTCTGATTGGTGATAAACTCTACTTTGTTTTTGTCTTGGGAAAATTTAATTGTTGTAGTCTTTGCAGTTGAGAGAATACTGTTTCGAACTTGTATCAAACCCTTAGGTTTTAAAAGCGAGTCCCCGAGCCCAATGATATGTTCGAGATTTCGGGTGACTTTACCGATGCCATGACTATATTGTCTTTGTAACTAAGTTCAAGTAAGTTTTGAACTTAGAACAAACCCTTAGTTTTTTATCAAGTAGTGGGTAAGCTTCGAACTTACAGTAACATATCCCTTAAGGTTTTATAATAAATATCTGATTCATATTCTAGTCGATTTTATTTGAGCTCGGGATAATGGAACCCTTAGGTCCGAATTGAGTGTGAACAAGGTCTCGAACTCTAAATCTATTGGCCCTTAGGCTCTTTAGACTGGGCCGATTTGGCCTCTAAAAATGACTATCATTTCTCTTTTCGGCTTAAAAGACTGGTCCGATGATTGGAACCCCCTTTATATTTTTATGCCTTAGCACGTTTTAAGATAGTTTGATACCTCTTAAGTTTTTTCAAAGGCTGATATTATTGAAGCCTTTTGGTTTTTTGAGGGTTGATTTTATCGAAGCCCCTTTTTAATTATTTTGCCGAGGGTAGCCTTTTAACCGGTTTTTCAAAGTATTTGAAGGCCTATTATTATTTATTGCGAGATTCGAACGCCTTTGATCCGCGTTATTTCGGCTGTAGCCTTTAATTTGGCCGTAGCCTTCGGGTATGCCTCTCGGGCTTATTTCCCGATAACATTTCGAATTTGTTGGCAATGTTAGTTCCCGAAATGGTGGCCTTGGCCTATATATCGAGGGGTGCCTCATTGAGGCCTTATGACTTTGAGTTTATATAACTCGAGTAAGCAGTCCCCGAGTGTTTGAAATATGTTTGCTCTTGGCTCTTGAGACATTTTTCACAAAATCATAAGTATAAGATCTGCATAGTTAAGAATTTGCTTCGAGACGCGGGATGTTTGATGAAGAAAGAATGTTTCTTTGCATAATTTATACATGCATACATGTTTTTCCATCAGATCTCGACTAATCTATATGAACACGATTTATTCGACCATTTGGCCCATTACAAGGTTTTTCCTATCGAGGCCCATTGACACAAGGTACATTTTCTCGAACACATAACATCCGAGGGTGATGCCCCATAGTATTCGAGGTTGATTACAAAGAAGCCTTAGATACTGTTGAATTGTCCTCAGGTAGCACATAATTGTTGCCTCATTAAAAATCTTTTCGGAAAAATCCATTTGGGATAAAAACTTATCTAAGGGAAAAAGAGTGCAACGCGTACTTTAAAACCTGAGGTCTCGATGCCTTTCGCGGAACTCCTGCAATGAGTTAGTGTTGAATATGTATATAAATGAAAGAGAATAAAAACTCATACCTTAACAATAGTATCGCTTGAGAAGTGATATGTTCGAGTTATTTGGCAGTGATTCGCCGTTCAGCGTTCTGAGTTTTTTGGATCCTTTACCGACTATATCGAGGACTTTATACGATCCTTCCCAATTCTGGCCGAGTTTCCCTTCATTAGGATCTCGAGTGTTGATGATGACTTTTCTTAGGACTAAGTCCCTGACTCTGAAGTGGCGAAGGTTGGATCTCCTGTTGTAGTACCTTTTGATTCGTTGCTTTTGTGCAGCCATTCGAATGAGTGCAGCTTCTCGTTTTTCATCTAAAAACTCGAGGCTGGTATTCATGGCCCCGTGGTTCGATTCTTCCATTGCATGTCGAAATCTAGAGCTAGGTTCTCCAGCTTCGACTGGAATCAAGGCTTCAAAGCCATAAACTAATGAAAACGGAGTTGCTCCTGTGTTGGACTTCGATGTTGTTCGATATGCCCACAGGACTTCGGGCAAGATTTCTCTTCATTTTCCCTTAGCTTCATTCAACCTTTTCTTCAGGTTTTGGATAATAGTCTTATTCGTCGATTCGGCATGTCTGTTCCCTCTGGGTTGATACGGTGTTGACAATATACTTTTTATTTTATGATCTTCGAGGAATTTTATTACTTTGCTGTCAATAAACTGTTTACCATTGTCGCATACTATTTCTGCCGACATTCTGAATCGACATGCAATGTGATCCCATATGAAATCTATCACTTCTTTTTCCCTGACTTTCTCGAAAGCCTGTGCTTCAACCCATTTAGAGAAATAGTCAGTCATAAGCAAAAAGAACTTAGCTTTACCTGGGGCTGATGGAAGTGGTCCGACGATGTCCATCCCGCATTTCATGAATAGCCATGGAGATAGGACCGAGTGAAGTTGCTCTCCGGGCTGGTGGATCATCGGTGCAAGCCTTTGACATTTATCGCATCTTCGAACAAAGTTCTTAGAGTCTCTTTCCATGCTATCCTAGTAGTATCCTACTCTGATAACCTTGCGAACTAGTGACTTTGCGCCGGAATGGTTCCTACAAGTGCCTTCATGGATTTCTCGCAGAACATAGTCAGTATCTCCCGGTCCTAAGCACACTGTCAATGCTCTATCGAACGTCCTTCTGTATAACGTTACGTCTTCGTCTAATGTGAAGCAAGTGGCTTTAGTCCGTAAGGCCCTCGATTCTTTAGGGTCCGATGGGAGATTTCCGTTCTTCAAGTACTCGATGTATTTATTTATCCGGTCCCAGGTTAAGCTTGTAGAATTTATTTTGGCATGCCCTCCCTTGATCACAGATCTTAAGGGTTGGACGACAATCCCTAAGCTGATATCATCTTCCTCGACCGATGACCCCAAATTTGCATGTGCATCGGCCTCAGTGTTTTGTTCTCGAGGTATATGATGTAGATTCCATTCCTTGAAGCGGTGAAAAGTCACCTACAATTTGTCTAAGTACCTTTGCGTTCTATCCTCTCGAACTTTGAAGGTTTCGTTTACCTGGTTCACTACCAGTAGAGAGTCACACTTAGCTTCTATAACTTCAGCACCCAAGATTTTGGCTAGCTCGAGACCTACAATCATGGCCTCGTACTCGGCCTCATTGTTAGTCAATCTAGAAGTTTTAATTGATTGTCTAATAGTGCTACCTGTGGGCGGCTTCAAAATCATGCCGAGCTCGGACCCCTTCACATTCGAAGCTCCATCTGTGAGAAGGGTCCATACCCCCGATGACATGCCTGATCTTAACAGAAGTTCCTTTTCAACTTCAGGCACGAGAGTTGGTGTGAAATCAACCACGAAGTATGCTAAAATTTGAGACTTGATGGCCGTTCAGGGTTTATATTCAATATCATACTCGCTGAGTTTGAAGACACACTTGGACAATCGGCCCGATAACTCGAGCTTGTGCAAAACATTACGGAGTGGGTTTGTGGTTAACACACATATGGGGTGACATTAAAAATAGGGTTTCAATTTTCTTGAAGCGCTTATCAGCGTAAGTGCCAATTTCTCTAAGTATGGATACCTAGTATCTACATCGCCTAAGGTTAGAGTTACATAATAGACAGGAAACTGCGTACCTCACTCTTCTCGAACTAGGACACCACTTACCGCGATCTCGGATACCTCCAACTATAAGTAGAGTTTCTCATCTGCCTTCGGAGTGTGAAGCAGAGGTGGCTCGATAAGTATCGCTTCAATTCTTACAATTCCTGTTGACACTCCTGAGTCCAGACAAAATTATTATTCGTTTTGAGTAGAGAGAAAAACCTGTGGCTTCGATCCGACGACCTCGAGATGAATCGGCCCAAGGCTGCAATCCGTTCAGTCAAACTTTGTACGGCCTTTACAATGTCCACGGCGGTGATATCTTCGATGGCCTTAATCTTATCGGGGTTGATCTCGATCCCCGGTTTGATACCATGAAGCCAAGGAATTTTCCCGATCTGACCTCGAAAGCACATTTCTTGGGGTTGAGATTCATTTTGTATTTTTTTAAAATCTCGAACGTTTGCTGCAAATGAGTCAAATGGTCATCTGCGTGCAGGGGCTTAACTAGAATGTCGTCAATATAAACTTCCATTGATTTACCTATTTGTTCTTCGAACATTTTGTTAACTAGGCGATGATAAGTAGGTCCTGCATTTTTTAGCCCGAAGGGCATTACATTATAGCAATAGGTTCCATACTTGGTGATGAAAGAAGTCTTTTATTGGTCTTCTGGGTCCATTTGGATTTGATTGTACCCGGAATAGGCATCGAGACAAATAAGGATCTCGTGGCCGGCCGTGGCATCCATCATGCGATCGATGTTGGGAAATGGAAAAGAATCTTTCGGACATGCTTTGTTCAAGTCCTTATAGTCTACACGCATTCTAAGTTTTTTTCCTTTTTTAGGTACTACAACTACATTAGATAACCATTAGGGATATTTTACCTACCGAATGCACCCTATGTTGAGAAGTTTGGTTACCTCGTCATTTATGAATGTGTGCTTTACCTCGGACTGGGTCTTCTCTTTTGCTTCACCGGTCTAAACTTAGGGTCCAGGATTAGTCGATACGTTGTTATCTCCGGTGGGATCCCTATCATGTCTAAATGGGACCATGCAAAGCAGTCCATGTTATCATAAGAAATTGAATAAGTTTTTCCTGATTTCGTGGGTTAACCCCGTTCCAAGATAAACCTTTTGCTCGGGCAGGTACTCGATCAGTATCACCTGTTCCAGCTCCTCGACCGTTGATTTGGTGGCATCTGAATCTTCGAGAACAACAAAAGTCCGGGGAGTTAGAAAATCCTCCTCCTCTTCTTCATCTACTACCTGTTTCTCCGATGCGGTCGAGGTTGCGGCGGTGATTGCTATTTCGCCTTCTATTTTCCTTTGGTACTCGATTTTTCTGAGGTCGATAGTGTGGAAATAGGTGTCAAAACCTCGACCGCGAACATTTCTTTTGCAGCATGCTGCTCCCGGTATACCATTTTTACACCGTCGTCGGGAACTTCATCATTTGGTTGAGGGTCTACGGTACTGCCTCATGTTGTGGATCCAAGGCCTTCCGAGTAGTGCATTATATCTCATGTCGCCTTTGATGACATGGAACTTAGTATCTTGGATGGTTCCATCCACGTTCACTGGTAGAATAATATCCCCCTTAGTCATTTCACTGGCCATATTGAAGCCGTTGAGGACTCGAGATGCAGGTACAATCTGGTTCTGTAGGTCGAGTTGCTCCACGACCCTTGATATGATGATGTTTGCCTAGCTACGTGGATCCACTAAAACACTCTTAACTTGAACTTTACTTAACAAGATAGAAATTACCAGAGCATCATTGTGTGGCTGAGAAATGCCTTCTTCTTATTCGTCATTAAATGATAAAGTGCCTTCGGGCACATAATCTAGGGTCCGCTTTCTCTAGTGATCAATACCTTGGTGCATTTGAATATGGGTCTGTGCGGAACATTGACCCCACCGACGATCATATGAATGACATGTTGAGGTTCTTTTTGTTCATTCTTCCTGTTGGTGTCTCTTTCCCTGAAGTGATTCTTAGCTCGGTCCCTGAGGAATTCTTGAAGATGGCCCTCGTTGAATAGTCGAGCTACCTCTTCCCTCAATTTCCTGCAATCTTCGGTCATATGACCGTGTATGCCATGATACTTACACATTAAATTCAGGTTCCTATGAGAAGGATCAGTTTGTATAGGTCTGGGCCACCTAGTGTCTTTGATCTACCCGATAGCTGATATTATGCCTGATGCATTGACGTAGAAATTGTACTCTGATAGCCGAGGTGCCTCTGTGGGATCTGCATACTTGTCAAAGCCAGTTTAACTCATAAGTCCTCGAGAATTCTATCCTCGATCGCTTCTTCGATCATTCTGGATGGAGTTGCGTCCCGGACCGTTATTCCTTCATTCGGCAACATATGGCTGATACTGATCTTTATTCGACCTTGGCTCTCTATCGACGTCCCTCTGGCTTTTACCTGCCGACCGATTTGGATGTAGTGAATCGGAAGAAGCTCCCAATTGGTCGTCTTCGACCCTGATCTTTGATTGATATCGATTGTGAACATCTGCCCAAGTTACAGCTGGGTACTCGATCAAATTTTGTTTCAACTGTCGTGATGATATCGAACTCCGTTCATTCAACCCTTAGGTGAAAGCTTGAATGTCCCAATCATCCGTTTCCGGTGAAAATTCCATTGTGTTCCATTTGGAATCGGGATACGAACTCCCTTATCATCTCATTATCCTTTTGTCTCACCTTGAAGAGATATGATTTCCTTGTTGCAACCGTTATGGGCCCGGAGTCCGCCTTTACAAAAGAATCCGCCAACATGGCTAATGAATCGATGAAATTTGGTGGCAGGTTGTGGTACCAAATCATTGCTCCCTTCGACAGGGTTTCTCTGAAGTTTTTCAGCAGCACAGACTCGATCTCGTTGTCCTCCAAATCATTACCCTTAATGGCGCATGTGTAAGAGGTAACATTCTCATTAGGGTCAGTGGTCCCCTTATACTTGGGTATATCAGGCATACGGAATTTCTTTGAATGGGCTTTGGAGCAGCACTCGGAGAGAAGGGTTTTTGCACAAACTTCTTCGAATCCATTCCTTTCAAGATAGGGGGTGCTCCTGGTATTTGGACAACTCGAGAATTATAAGTCTCCACCTTTTTATCATTGGCTTCGATCTTCTTCTCCCCTGATTCAATTCTCTTAGCCAGCTCCTCGAGCATTTTCATTATGGAAGGACCGGTCCCTGATGTGTTACTGCTCAATCTTTCCGGTACTGGTTCGGTACTTCGAGTAACCTCTGGCTCGACCCTATTCGGAGCTCTGTGCTGGTTTTGTAACTGAGCGTTAGCGGTTTGCTGAGCCTGAAGCATTCCGAATATCACTTGGAGACTGACTCCTTCGTCTCCTCTGCCCTGTGTACCACGGCCATCAGATCGGCCTTCTCTGGGTACACTCTCCTCGAGATCTCTGCCTAAATCTGCATTCAGCGCAACGTGCGAACTGACATCGACTGGGTTGATGGGCGGTGCTCCTCCGAGATCATCCTGTGGCACCTCGATTCCTGGAGCAATCACATTTTTGTTTTCCCCGTGAAGTCTGAGGACATTGTCATCGTGTGTGGATGAGTTTTGTGAGTTTAACATGTTTCAAACTGAAAGAAAAAGTTATTCACAAAGACAAGCGTAAAATAGTGTGTTTTACCAGAATGAATACTGAACAGTCACTACTATCCTTAGCCCCACGGTGGGCACCAAATTGTTTACCTCGAAATTCGAGTAACAATTAAACTTATTTTTTGGTTATAAGGATACATGATCTAATTCAATACCTTGATAAACAGTATATTAAAAGAACGAATTAGACGATTAAGTAAATCAAACAGTATATCAGTAGTGCGCTTGACCTCGATTCAAGATGGTGTCGAGGATATGTAGTAAGGGAAATGAGGGACAATAGTAAATAATAATAAACAGTAAGGTAAATAGAGCAGCGTATGTATATTAATCAGTGAATGATGATGGTTACAAATGAATGGGATCCCTCTATATATAATGGAGGAATCCTAAATATGGTACAACTCTAATAACGGAAACAAATCCCATGATTGGTGTCAATAACCGCCTCATTTGACATATCCCATAATTTCCGCCGTGATCTTCGACTGGTTGCTAATATCTCGTCGTTCCGTTACTATGCCTCACTCGATATTGATCATGCTCGGTCTTGATCTTCAGAGAGCACTTTGATCTTCATGTCTTCGAGCTCGAGCTCGGTCCATTATGAGCCTATTCTTGAAGCAACTTCTCGAGCCTACGAAATCGGCCATGCCTGATTTCAGCCGTGTACAATACTGATGTGTGGCTAGAATTCGTGATTTTAAGCATTATATACCTCGCATTTTATGTGCT